>JAKTPV010000009.1:0-285873 GCA_030556335.1 Myxozyma vanderwaltii | reverse complement strand
TGTAGAGCTTGTCGTCCTTGATCTCAAAGTCGACGGTATTGTCGGCGACAGTGATGTGGCCATTATTGGCTCCGACCGAGGCGTACTGAAGGGCCGAACCGGAATGAATGGTCATGACAGAGAAAGCCTTGCCACTACTATAGCGCTTCGCCATGGGAGCGGCGGACGCAAGAGTGGCCGCGGTAGTAGCGATAGCAATGTAAGAAGAGATTGAGAACTTCATTGTCGGGGATGAGTAGAAGAGGATTGTTGTGAGTGATGATGGGCAGAGAAGTCGGGGCGGAGGAGCAGTATTTATGCTGCTTCAGAATGCAGAGGAGCAGAGTAAAAATAGATTTTGAAATATCTTTCGCGGGGGAGGTTTGCAGTGGCCAGTCCAGGACGAGAACGGGGCCGAAAACTTTCGCACTCGTTCGTTTAGCCTTGCGCGCACGGCATTCGTTCGATCCCGCCGCCGCAGATCTGCTTCCCGGGCAGCGCTGGCAACAACAATGGCCTCACTCTGCAACTCCTTATTTGCCAATTCTAGCAGCACTGTCAATGAAGCAGCTTTGGCGCAGCTTTGGCATTGTAACCACGCCGGTTCACCGTCCACCGAGACGAGAGAAACCCGGGAACGGCTTCTCAGACATAATGACGTCAAACACGCCACCAAATTCGCGCTAATACAGGTACAGAACGTTATTTACAAACACGGGGCGCAAACCTTATTCAGCCGTATGGAAGGGCTCATTTAACGTTTGGATTATTTATAGATATTCGAATACAGCAGGCGCGACTGCCAACGTGGGCAAGACGTAAACAAGCTGCCTGTGTATTCGGAATTATCGACATCGTGTTCTTCCTTTTGGCATTAATTTCTTCCTTTTCGTAGCCAGAGAGGAGGCTTCTGCAAACTTCTCTTACTATACCTATTTCTGAACCCGCACTTGGTTCTTTCCGCCATTATGATAGACAAGTCCAACCACATTGATGCTGCCTGAACTCCAACCTTTTAGTCCACTTGAGGTTTTGTTTTGTGTTGATTATTTTAAATTTAGAATTTCGCGTTTTCGCCGTCTACTAGTTATCAATTAATTTACGCGTCTATTTTTGGACTATTCATTATTCGAGAAAGCCTTGCTCTCTTTTGTGTATCAATCAACATAATATAATGCTCTGTAGCTACAGTTTTATCGCTTCTCCAATAGCAGCGCCTTATCCAATCACTCTATGTTTGGCTCTTGCGTAAAAGTAGTCTACAATCTCCCCATATTACTAAATCATACTTTGCTTTTGTATAAAATCTCATAATTACACTGTCTGGGTGCTCTAATACGAACACAAATACATTATCATAATTCACGTCAACATCAGTCCATAAATACTAACGGCAAAGTTTTGCATTTTAATACATATGGCAAAACTCTGCCGAAAAAACACGCTTCGAAAGTTTTTGTAATTTTTGTAGTTTTGTTTTATCTTTATTTGTTTATGTCATCATCTGACACCGCTAGATCGTAGATCGCGATCGCGGAGAATATCTTCATCTTATAATGATTGGTTGCCGTCAATATGACGAGAGAAAATCTGGAAATAGTAGAGCAATAAATCAAACTTAAAAAATTCATAGCTATAAATTTATACTAGCGAATCAAAATGGGATCAGACATAAATTGAATACGCACAAACAACGAAATAAAAATAGATAATATCAGATTGTATTATTCTACAGATACGACCAATAACAATAACAATCACAAGAAAAGGGCATTAACCTTTACAACGAAATAACGCCCTTGACCGGAAGAGGTTCAATTAAAATAGAATTGAGAAATAATATAAAAAATCATGAAATTGGATATATAAAGTAAAGAATAAAACATAAAATCAAATAAACCCAAGTTCGAGGATAAGTTCCGTCTGGTCAAATAATAATTTCTCTCCATTATAGTGGCTGGATATTAGAACGTTTCCTCATCTGCAATTTCAGCTGGATCAGCTTCGGCATCAGGGATTTCAAATCCCTCCTGTTTTAATGAATAAGTTAGTTCTCAGAGATCACAAAATAAGTAAATACTGAGTGGAGTGCGAACCTCAGTAGTGTATAGTATATCCTGAATCTGCTTGACCAATACATCCTTTTCGGCATTAGCAGGCAAACCATCTGGACCGATCAGCGCCGCATCTTCATCTGCGACCGAAGTGACAAAGATTTCTATATCTCTTAATTTACTGAAATAAAAATCACGTTCACGTTCGAGTCCCTCGGCATGTTCTCTCAGGGCGGCAACCTCAGTTTGTAGTTGTTGAATTTGAACGTTTGCTGACGGAGTTCGTGCACGCGGTGCAAGAGATTTTGATGCAATTAAACTGGATGATGTAGAAGATGCACTTGAGCTTGGCTTTCGACTAGCAACCACGGAAGGAGCTCTGGGAGTAACAGCACTTGAAGTTGTAGCAGAAACACCTGGACCTTTCCGGCGAGCTAACGCGTCATATTCACCACCCGGATAATTGGCATCCCAGTATTTCTTCACCCACTGCAAAAATTCAAGATTATCTTGCATTTTGCATTTCACAAGTCGTTCAACAGGGACCGTTTTATCAATTTTGTGGCGAAGGAAAGCAGATTGAAGAACTTTAAAATTTGGTAGATATTGATATTCACTATTCACATCAAACTATTACATTGTAATTGTTAACCATCTCATTTCTGGGATCAAGATCACTTGCGGCAACAAATATAAAACTCACTTTAACTTTAGACATGGGAATATCACCATAAATACTGTCAAAAATTTGACAGAGAGGAGCACCAGTTCCACATTGTTCGATTCTCCGGATATCCATCTGTAATAGATCACTCATCCATGCCAACAATTCTAGTCTTGATTCACCCATTCTTTCGTTTTTAAATCAGGGCTTTTTTTGTTTTGAAGATGAGGTAAAAATAACACTAAAAAAATAAATCAGATTATTAGCATGAAATGTACTAAATACAGCGGTCTAGTGACGGGCTTGTCTAAAAAAGTAAATAAATTTCACTTTACGCGTTCAAGTAAACAAAATATATTCACTCAGCCACACCAACAACACCACAAACGTTCACAAAAAAATTACCTCTGTTTAGTTTTCTTGCTGGAGTATTAAAGATTCAGCAGATGATTATTGAAACCGTCTTCGGATCTGTTGCTGTGCACAATAATGATGATTAGTTCACCCGACCCTTTTAATCAATAATTACAATTCCAGTTTTCCAACGTACCTTTTTCCAAAGTAAAGGCAAATCAACAAACAAAAGAAATGAGAGATCTTTCTTCTGGTTAATGTTTATAATAAAACGAAAATAAACTAATTTGCTTATTTTAAAAGTTTTCGTTTTTCGGCTTGTTTGTTTTTGCTTTTGTTTGTGCTTTGCAGTTTGGGAAAGGGATCTGTTGCATTTGTTTACGAAATCGCTCCCGAGTTCTCAATCCCCTTGATTTGAATCACAATATTGTGTGTTCGACGCGTCTGTCTCGTGAGTTTCTCGTGAGTTTGAAATCACGTGGGATCTCTATTTCTGCGTCTGAAATTTCTCTTTATTTTTTAGATGTATTTTTGTCGTCTATAATGTCTGCTTTAAAAACTAGTGTATAAATTGAATATTTTTGAATCCAATCTCTTTGCTTAAATTGAACAGCTGCGCTGGCGGGTACGCCTATCTTGATAACTGACCTCTCGAGTCGAAGTCAGCAGCGAATTCCCACCGTATTAGCAAATACAGCCATATACATCCAATATAAACATAAATCTACAAACACGAAAGAACAAGTTCTTATGATGTTCATTTCATATCGCAATTTTAAACATCAACGACATTAAAAATCTCAAAGCGCAGGTGCAAAGAAAAAATCAAATACAGATGAGTTAATTCTTTAGTATTACTCGTGACGTTTCTTCTTTTCGTTCTTTCGCAAAGTCGTCGTATATATAAACTCTTTGTGGGTTTTTTTTTTTACAAAATGAAGAACATTCATTCAAGAAAAGCTGAAACGCAAACAAACATTCAAAGTATGTAACGATTAGGAAAAATTGGAAAAAACACATAGCGAAAATCATTGAAAATAACTAACAAACAGAAGAAAAAAAAATACCTTTCTCTCTCCAAAAAAATAAAATAAAATAAAATATAGTGAAATGTAAGGAAACGACAAAGGAAAATTAATAAAAACAAACTAACTCAACAACATACCCAGATTACAAATTCAGCAAGCACATCCTTGAGCACCGCCTTCACCACCCCTAGAATCCAAATCAACACCTCTCTCGCCTGCACCAGCCCTTCCGCCAGCAACACCTCTCTTGTTTACGATTTCTTCTGGGATTTTTGACGCAATAGCCAAAAATACTTCCTCCACATTAGCGGCAGTTTTTGCTGAAGTTTCAAAGAACAAAAGACCTTCTTCTTCAGCAAATTTCTTGCCTTCTTCAGTGGTAACCTTACGCCTATCTTCTTCTTCATCGCTTTCACTTCCATCGTTGCAAAGATCAAGCTTGTTACCAACTAACGCAATCACAATCTTGGGACTGGCTTGAGCGTGGAGCTCACTTACCCAGTGACGCGCCTTGATTAAAGAAGTAGGTTTGGTGAGATCGTAAACTACTAACGCTGCTTGAGCATTTCGGTAGTACATGGGAGCTAAAGAAGCAAAACGTTCTTGTCCAGCGGTATCCCTGATCAAAAAATTAGAAAACGAGTTTCCGCAAAAATACATAAACAGGCGACGCACCAAATCTCAAATTTTATAGTCCTAGTAGGCAACGAGCATTTCTGGGTGAGGAAAGCAGCACCAATAGTAGGTTCTATAAAGACAGAAATTCGTTAGCAACCAGTCTTCACATTTACTCTTTTGTGCTTTTTGTATATTTTGTAGTAGTTCAGCTGTATACATATTCCTGGCTCAAACGCGCTATATTGCAGCGCTGATTAGGGAAATGAGCTGATAAGCCATTCAAAAGTCCCAACGATATAACCGCTCGCAAAATATAATAGTTTATAGTATTCTTCAATCAACAGTATCCCAAGAAGTAGTCATAAAGCAATATGCTATGCTGATTTAAACGAAGAAATGCGCGGCGTGGATGGATTCCGAGATATGTGACTAGGTAAATACGATCAATGGAAGTAGATCAGAAGCAAGATACCCAGTTCCCTATCTTTGTATTCCACTTTTCTCCTCTTTTTGAATCCATCGTAATATCTCCAACCATCCAAAAACACTTTAAGCAAAGCACAAAATTACTCCAAAATAACAACACAACAACGTCAAAAAAAAAAGGGAGTTTCTTCGCAATAGATAAAACTAACCTTTGTTCTCCTGGAAGTCATTACTAACAAATCTTAGCACTAAACTCGACTTTCCCACGGCAGCCTCGCCCAAAAGTACCAGTTTCACAGAAGCAGATGGCTTCGGTGCCGACGGTGCAGCTTCTATCGAGCTCATCTCTGCTTTCTCTCTGTTGTGCGTCGAGGGGGAATGAGGGACAGAGTAGGTTATTTGCGGTGTGCGGTTGCGGTGAAGGAGACGGAGAAGGCCTGGATTTGACTGAGCAAAGGAGTTGTTATTCCGGGGCATGACGCACGGAAACTCATTCGGCCGCTCGCTTATTACAGCTATTATAGCCATCTTATTGTGTCCAATTCTACGCCTCCCCACCCCAGGTCATTAAGTTTAAGGCAGAATTTTGTATTTACACATTACAAGTACATGATATTGTTTTCGGTAACTTATCGAAAAAGTTAGGGCGGAAAAAGTAACACTCGACAAACTCCCACTTCAATCGTCTCCTCTTTTTTTTTTCCTCCTTTCGTCGTTTCAGAACGAAAAGACATGTGTAAAAAGAATCTACACATCAATGCTTTGATGCTCTCTGTTTTGTTTTTTGATCTTTATACTTGGCACATTTTATTTTTTTTTGCGTAACTCAACAAAGCCAAACCAAACACCAACCATCTAGTAAACCTCGCCCTGGATAGCAGGGAACTCGAAGACAACCTGCTTGCCGGTAAGCTTCGAGTAGACGGACTGGAAAGACTCAAGCTTGTAGTCAATGGCAGTGGAGTCCTTGTTGTCGAGGTAGCTGTAGCAATATGTTAAAACACTGTTTCACGACACACTGTAGATAATGAAATACTTACACCTTCTGGATCTTGCCACCACCAACGAGTGATCGAACACGCTTGCCAACAATCTCTGTGGGGAAGACAAGGTCCTCAAGGACGGCGTCGTGGACGGCAGTCAAAGTGCGCGAACGGGGACGCTTTTGCTGCTGTCTTGAGCGGCGGCCGGGCTTGGGAAGGATGCGACGCTGGGCAATGAAAACAACGTGGCGGTCGGAGAACTTCTTCTCGAGCTCACGGGTGAGACGCTGCTGGATCTTGTGGAATGCAGCGAGAAGGGGAACGGGAACGAAGATGGCGATGGCCTTCTTTCCGCCAGAGACGTCAATCTGTAGCAAGAGCATTTTGTTAGAAATAGTTCTTGAATGTTGTCGCAGAAGATGCCCTGTTTCTCCAATCATTCCCTCTCTTGTATTCTTTCACAGCATTCTTTCTATCCACAACACAAACAACAAAGCACACAAGCAGATATCCATACCTCCTTAGCAGCGGAGAACTGGAGCGGTCGAAGATCCGCCTTGAGGTCAGCGACCGAGGTCTCGAGATCGAACAAGCTCTGAGCGATGGAAAGCTCCAAGTCGGAGGCAGTGGCAGGCGAAACAAGCTTGTTAGTGGCCGACATTATTGCTGGATTATTGTTGGCTGGATTATGGGCTGGAAAACAAGGACAAAATTCGAGATCGTTGACCGTTGGCGTAGTGTCCGCCAAACCGTGTGCTCTCCGCGCCGCCCAGCTCCGTACTCTGCAGACACCCAATGACGCGTGACTGCGTTTAGCCCTACACCAATTGACTCAACCCTACAATAAGGTTATATTACGTGAGATATTGTTGACTGATTTAAGAGGGTTCGAAATATTGAATTCCAATGTACCTTCAAGGTCTCGCGAGATATTCAAAGCTTATCTAATGTTCCACAAAAATCAACCTTGAATACTGCTCGCAATCATAGAGTGATTTTTTGCTGTACAGCAGTCATAAAAAAAGCATACCAGCACTTTCTGTTGCAATTGCTAATGAATCATATTTTGCAGTTTTTTAGACAAGTAAAATGGACATACAAAGTTTTTTTACGGTTATTATACTACAATGCAAGACAGGGGAAATTGAATTAAAGTGGTAAAAATAATTTATTTCAAACGCCAGGATTTTATTTTTGAACCCCGAAATATTGTAAAAATAAGCCAAAGATGCAAAACAAAAAAAAAGAGAAAATATTTACAACGTCCATAAAAAAAACACGTAATCGCTAATACTCCGAATATAAAATAAAAACATAGAAAACCCCTGTAATGCACACAAAACAATTGTAGTTTTGTTATCAAGCGCTGAATCACACAAATAAACGTATTAGCGATGTAATGTCATGCGTCTTATGAATTGATTTAAGCAAGCATGACATAGTTGAGGCCAGTCAAAGGCTTAAGCGTCTGAAACCACGAGACCTCAGACTCTTTTCCATAGGGTACAAGCTCAAACTGCTGCTTCTTGCCAAAATCACAAGAGACGGAGGAAGCAGTGAAGACACCGGAAGAAGCATCGACAACTCCAACGAGCTCACCACGGGTAGGACGGTCGTTCCATGAGAGAGTATTCTTGTCCAGGGTGTCAGCGATCTTAAAGATTTGGAACTTCTTGGTGCCGGAGATGGTAGAAGGGAACGAAGCAGCGGTAGGAGGAGTCCAGATAAGTTTGCAAGACTTGACGGTATCGTCAAGAGCGGGGATATCGAAAGAGGCAAATGTATCAACCTCTTCGCTACCTGCAATAATCGATCCCGTGTACTGAGGTCCATAGACAGACTCGGGAGAAGACTCTTTGACGGGGATGAGAAGGTTAGGAGGAAGGAGAGTGGCAGTAGCCGAGGCAGCAGTAGCCGAGGCAGCAGTGGCGGTAGTGGAAGAACTCTTGGTAGAAGAAGGGGCAGCAGACTGAGAGGAGGGCTTCACAGAAGTCGAAGAGACAGTGGCAGGCTTAGTCTTGGTGGAAAAGGTAGAGGAAGGCTTGACGGAGGTGGTTTTAACAGCGGAAGAGGAGGACGAGATAGCAGACGTGGAAGAAGGAGCGACCGACGACGAAGACGAAGCTGAAGAAACCGAAGTAGGTGCAGCAGACGAAGACGAAGACGAAGAAGGCGAAGAGACGTAGCTAACATAAAGGCTAGCTCCCAGAGAGCTCTTTCCCTTGCATACAGAGCTGCTTCCGTCACTAGACCAGAACATCTGGTAGTCAGAGCCGCAAGCGATAGCGTAGCTCTTTCCGTTAAGAACGAGGTCACCGTCAACAACAGACCAGGTAGAGTCGGTAGCACCGTCTGGAACGGTAGATCCGAAAGTGAAAGCACCAGTGGTAGAATCGATCCAGACAGGAATATCGAGACCTTGAACCATCAAAATACCATTTTCAATGTAAAACTCCATAAGAAGCTCGGAACCAAGATAAATGGAGCCATCTCCCTTGTCCATGAAGGAGAGGTACTGAATAGGGGAGCCAGAGTTGATGCTCACAATTCCAAAGTAGTCCTTGGGAGTAGAGGCTGTGGGAGTAGCAGAGGGAGCAGCAGAGGTGGTAGTAGAGCTTTGAGGGGTAGAGCCATCGGCCATGACGTAGTAGGTTCCAACTCCGAGGCCGGCGTCACCGCAGAAGTCGTAGTCGGTGTCAGTGGCCCAGTAGAGATTGTAGTGGGATCCCGAAGGGCAAGCAATACCGCTGGCTTCGCCGTTCAAGACAAGGTAGTCGCTGAGAGACCATGATTCGGTAATGGCGTTGGCAGGTGGCTCAGTGCTGTATTTTACTTGACGGGTGTCGGCATCCACGTAGACGATGTCGTCGGTGCCGTTGAGGTAGAGCTTGTCGTCCTTGATCTCGAAACCAACGGAAGAGTCTGCGACAGTGATAACACCATCGGAAGCACCAACAGAAGCGTACTGCACCGCAGATCCAGAACGAATGGTAAGAACAGAGAAGGATCCGTCGGAGGAGTAGCGCTTAGCCAGAGGCATAGCTGAAGCGAGAGAAGCGGCCGCGAGGGCGAGAGCAGAGTAGGAAAAGCGCATTGTGGTGAGAGAAGAGGATGGAGATGAAGATAGAGGCGGAGAAGGGCGGACGCAGGTGATATTTATGTAGAGGGTGCTGCGATAAAAATAGAACGCGGCAATTGCCGGTGGGGTGTTTGCACACGTGAAGCAGAGCTCGGGGCGGCACGGCGAGACCAGGCCACAATCGCCCAATCGCTGAACAAGTCCAACGCACTACCGCGGCGCTTATCCTGTGGCTATTTATTTTTTAACTGTAAAACAACAAGCACATAAAAGATAATGTATATACACATATATACTGTGTAAATACATAGAGCTTGTGAATTCAGCACGCCAAACAACAACTGCTGCTCCGAGAGTGACAAATTTAAAGTTTGCGTCTAAGCAGGAACAGAAGCATATACTACACATATTAGACTTTCAGCCGTGTACCCTGGTTGTTTCGTCTGCCGCAGCACCTTAACAGCCGTCATATATACAGTTCATATAGATAATCCAAAGATATTAAGGGAATGACAATACAGGGACAAAACCAATTCACTTAACACAGCCAATTAAAACAAAAATGTAAATCGCCTGTTTTTGGTTATGACGTCATTCGCTCTATCGGGTCTAATTGATGCTAGACCTTTCCAGTTCGCGCCGTTGACGCCAAAACCCTATTTAGCCTCTCTACCTTTGAATTTTACCCTGTTTGGCTCCTGCGTACTTGTAGACTCGTGGATACGTCATAATTACGCATGTTGTAAACGCATCTCTATTTGCGGAATATTGTAAACACATCACACTTAACGCCATGTTCCGGCTACCTCTTCGTCTGCTCCCATCGCGGCCCGTTCCATCGCCCGCTCTCCGCCGCCAGACAATTCTGGCCGCGCGAGGACGCCTGCAATGCACTCCCAAGCGTTTCGGCCACCGCCCCACGCAAGAACTTCCTGCTTAAATTTCTCACCCGCTTCTCGAGACACCGCGCCGCCGTTCATGCCACTCGAAAATACCTCTCGCCATACTTGTGACGCCATCGCACGGTCGAGCAGGTACGAGTAGTATACCGCACCGTAGCCGACCAAGTGCCCGAATTGTCCCTGCCAACTCGTGCCCGGCACCACTGGAAACAGCGAATATCGTTCCTCCAGCGCGCGCGAAATTGCCGTCGAGTCGATTTGTCCCTGGCTCAAATTGTCTGGAGAAGCAGTGTGCAGCGCTTGATCCAGCAGCGACATCTCGATCTGCGTGTATGTGTCATTGTACTTGAATCCTGCGCGCTCTTGCAAATGCGCTTCAAGCAATGACATCGGCAAGGGCTCGTCAGTTTCATGGTGTCGGGCAAACAGCCTTAATACGTCCGGATTTGTTGCAAAATACTCCATCAACACTGACGGTAGTTCGACGAAATCAGTTGCACATCGAGTTCCAGAGATATTATGCAACGAAGTTCGGCCTAGCATTGAATGCATCGCATGGCCCATTTCATGGAATAAGGTCTCAACCTCTGCAAACGACAACAGACTTGCTCGTCCATCTGATCTCGACGAGAAGTCACATACCAAACCCACAGTAGGCAATTGGTATACTGCGCCATCCCTGTCTGTCATTCTAGGAATATCGTAGATACCACTATCTAACCCATCAGTATTCTCTTCATCGTAAATCCTTCTCGAACAGCGAACTGTATAATGAGCAGGAGCTCTGGGTTTTCCCTCTCTTGCAAAGAGGTCACAATACATAATTCCGACTCTTTGTTCACCTGAGCCATTTTCAAGTGACGATCCTGTATCTGACATAATATCAAGTTTGCGAACGTCTGGATGCCAGATTTCTCCTGTGTAATTATTGGTTTCTCGAGGTACAAATCGGATGCCATATAGTTTTGTAAACAGTCTGGATAATCCTTGCATCACTGTTCCGACTGAAAAGTAAGCGTTCAAAAAATCGTAATTCTTCATTCGAGGTTGTCTCGTTTGATCGATATATTGTGAAAGATAATAATCACGATCCCAAGCTCTAAATTCTGGATCACCATTATTTCGTTGATCATTAGCCTTTAGTTTTTCTAATATAGAGATTTCATTTTGAGCAGCCGGCCTTGTCTTTAACGCTAAATTCTCAAGGAATTTCTGAACTGCTTCCGGAGTTCTTGCCATTTTATCTGAAAGTTGATATTCCGCGAATGATTTCGAACCCATTAAATTTGCAAGTTTCATTCTTTTCATTAATAGAGCGTTTAAAGTATCAACTTGTTGTTCTGAAGACTCTTTATGAGTAACGAATAACTCTCTTCGGATTTTAGAAGAATGAACACTTACTGCCGCCATTCTCGCAACTGGACCTCCAGTTGGCAATCTAACTGTCTTCACTTTAGCTAAAGCTTGGCCTGAAGGTTTTCCATTTCTTAATCTTTTTCCAAAACTAAACCCACGCTCGGATTCAAGTGCACTAGTAACCCGTAGTCCATTCACCAAAGTAGGATCAAGTCCTGTGAGTTCATTAATATCCACCGATATGCTTTCTTGGGCAGGATGAAGGCCCATCATGAAGTCTCTAGATAAAGTTGCAATATCGCGTTGGACTGAAACGACTTCTTCTCGAACAGACAAATCTAGAGAAGCTCCAGATTTTTCAAAATCGTCGAGCAATAATTTTCCAACAATCATTTCTTCACGAGAAAGTACATTTTCAATGCCTTCAACTTCTAAAACTCTTCTTAAAACACCGAATAAGTCTTCGCTGGAGTTGAGTTGAATCATATATCCCATCATAATATTATGCGCATTCTCAGCATTCGCAAGGTATGTCTCGTCGGGATGAACTGTTCTCACAAATTCAGCTAGGTCGATAACTCTACAAAGCATATCTGACAATCTATCAAATAATCTTACAACGCGACGACAGTCATCGTCAGTGAGACTACTGGCATTGATTGAGATAATAGCGCCGGCGACCCTTCGAGCGGCAATTAACGTTGATTCGGCGAATTGGGTCAACGAATGGGCAGATGTGAGCTGCGCATTGTTCAAAAGTCCTCCAGAGGAAGAATCCCCAAAACTTGAAATAAAAGAGCTTGTAGTAGAAGGAGAGTCAAAGACAGCTCGCAGACGCCGATCATCTTCGGAAGCCGAAGCAGATACAAGGCCGGTCGACACGGGGAGTGGCGGAAACCGAACCCTCACCTCGGAAGAATAAGTGGGAGAAGTTGAAGTCGAGGGGTTTGGAGACCGAGAAGCGGTTTTTAGTGATCTGGCTGTGTAAGAGGCCGACGACGACGACGACGATGAAGATGGCAATTTGATAGCTGAAATTCGACTGAGAAGACATGATGAGGAAGCTCGTTTGGAGGCTAAAGCGGCGACGAGGCGAGGATATCGCATCTTGAAGAACTTGTGAGTTTGGATTTAAGGAAAGGAAAAAGTAAAAAAAGTGACATACCTTTACACAGCTCGCTGCTTTACTGTTGTTGTTTACGTAAAAGCGGCAAACAGCAAAGAAGAAGGGAACAATTACTGTGCTCGAGACCAGGTACTATAATTCGGGTACGAGCTAGTTTTTTCCTATGTGAGCACTTTGGGAGAAAGGCCACAAAATGTCACCTAAATGTAGCACGTGTTTCCCCGGTCTGCAGGTACGCAGGTGTGCAGGCTCACAGTGAAGACCGACGGACCATACATACGTGTTGAGATGGCTTGTTGAGTGCAACGTAGCGAGTAAACACAGAGATGGAAAGAGAGACATAAAATGTAACTGTTCGAGAACAGTTGAATATTCTTCGTCGCCTATTTTACACTGACCGGTGCTCATATGTATACGGCACACAGTAAACAAACTGCTCTCAAAACATATGCAAAACCACTCCATACATCTCCTTAAACGACACTCGTAACAACACAACCAACTATCCCAAAGGTCTTTTTCTCCTAAGCTGCGGCCAACACCAATGCGTCATAATGGCGGCAAGGAGGTCCCAAACACTGGTACTCACGTGATGTGTACGGACCCCTCTTTCGCAAACCAGGCCCTTTTTTGGGCGTGTGTCTCTCGCCGCGAGCCCTTTTCTCTTCCTGCTTTGTCCCTGCGTTGTCCCTGCGCTTGTTTTGGTCTCGTTGTCCATTTGTTCGAATTGGACTAATTGTCATTTGTTTGTTGTTGCTTTTGCTTGATAGTTTTATTCGTTCGTTTGTTTGTTTCTGAATATTGGTCTGGCTTATCGCTCCTTTTAAGCCCGCCGCTTCCTTATTTTCTCGATTGCTTTCCGACTCTGCTCGGCTTTATTGTCTTGTTTCCTAGCAGCAAACCGCGTCTTCTTCTCTGCGCTTTTCACTGCAAAATACTGTGATCTGCTGTGAGATAATACTTGAATTAGCCGGATCGAAGCAATCTCGTCAAACGCGGCAATGCACCTCACGGACTCGCAACACTCCTCTCACGACTCCTCTTCGGCCCTCTCGACCTCTCCCGTCGCTTTCCCTATGCTGGAGTCACATTCGCAACATAATGTTGTCCAGCCTCAGGCCGGTCGCGGTCAACCTTTATTTATGCAGTGGTACGATTCAATTGATGGAGCAAGCACCGATGCTAGCCATTCATCTCAGCTGCAACACTCGCCCACGCTTTCTCAGCAGCAGCTACCATACGCTGCTGACCCCATCCCCAGCACTCGTCAACCTCATCTTCGAAGAGCTCAATCTCGGTACTTTGAACCGGAACCCTCTTTTGATGCACTTGCGAGCGGTATTTCGGGGTTGAACATATCTTCACCAAACTCCTCCTCCGTCCACCCTTTACTCCACCAGCATTCGTTTGACCCATCTACGGATGATACTGATTTACTCTCTAATGAACGATCTTCTATGTTTGATCATAAAACAGGTCGTGGTCCTCAACCTTACAATCAATCGATTGACTATGTTTGGAAAGCCGTATGTGTCCTTTTCTTTTTTCTTCATCGCTTATTGTGGGACTAACTTTTGTTCTTCATAGGACTACATTGCACCGATCAATCGAATGAACTTTTTGAGTGTGGGAAATGGATACACATCCAAATCTCCTTCGAATGCTTCTTATTCTCCTTCAAAGCGGGACCAGTTTCTATTATCAGACAATATAGCTTCGTTCTCTTCCTCGCCTCAGCGACAACAGCCTCAACTCAATAGTAACTCCTATCCAACTGGTCCTACATCTTCGTCAACCCCATCTACATTGTCTGCGGTTAATAATATCAGTGGTAGTGCGACAACTGCCGCTACTCCCTCTGCTGGATCACAAGAAGATGATTTGATTCCGACTGCAATCGTGATTAAAAATATTCCATTTGCAGTTAAAAAGGAGCAATTGATGGACACAATGATGTCTCTGGGTTTAACACTTCCATATGCGTTCAATTACCATTTTGACCAAGGAGTTTTCCGAGGTCTTGCGTTTGCTAATTTTGCAACAGCAGAAGATACAGCTAGTGTTATCAATGTACTCAACGGGCATGAAATTTCTGGACGCAAATTACGTGTCGAGTACAAGAAGATGTTACCGGTTGCAGATCGAGAAAGGATTGAACGTGAAAAGAGAAGTAAGCGTGGTCAATTAGAGGAACAACATAGGAGTAGCTATGCACAACTATCGAAAACGGCATCGACTATGAGTATGAATAGTTTATCAGCTGTAGATAGTGCTTCCACAGTTTCATCTACTACCGCTACCACTACTACTACTACCGTTGCTCCTGCGAACAGTTCTGCTGCATCTGATTTAGATTTGAATGATCCAGAAACTTTAATGTTATATTCTGAAATTCTTCTTTTTCGAGATGATCATTCACGAGATGAGCTTGTTTTTAGTTCAAGCTTAGCACCAGCTCAAAGGCGGAATTTGTTTATGTTATCAACAGGAATGGGATTGAATCATACTACTAGAGGTGAGGGTGATGTGCGAGAGACCGTTATTTCAAGAAAAGCAAATCAAAGTCAACCGGTGTCACCGTTTCCTCCTATTTTGACATCAAAGCAGCAGCAGCAATTTCAATACTCCGCTCCAGCATCACGTTATGTGTCAGCTGAATCTGCTGGTATGCCACTTGACTATCTTGGAGCGCATGATTCTAGAATGCAAATGAACAATTTAAGAGGAACTAGATCATACGCTGATATCCGGTCTTCAAGATACGTAGGTGGACCACATCAGCAACACCACCTTCATCATCAACAGCAACAGCAGCAACAACAGTTACATTCAGTATCATCGAATGGAAATATGCAATATTCGATGAATATGTTTAACGGATATAGACCGGCATTATAGATTTATTCCTGACCTTTTTTTTTTAAATATTGTATATTCTTTTCTTTTCTCTTTCTGTTTATTAATGTGTTGATTATCGGAATTGGTGTTTGCTTTATTTCTTTACATTTTCCTTACTTGTTTTTCCATTTTGTTTGTATGTTTATCTCTTTATACACTACACGTATTTTTTGGATGTTTTATGTTTATGATCAGAAATCTTTGCTCTTTTTGTTTTTTTGGATTTACATTTTTGGTTTATTCGTTTTTCATGGAGTCCAGTTTTTTTTTCAGTGCTTCTGTTTTCTCTTTTAGCTCATTTGCTATTTTTGAAAATCACATTTAAAGTCTGACGAACGTTACGCGAAAATCTATCTATTATGAAATGCCTTTTTACTGTTTTTGTCTTTTGTCTGTTGTTTTTAATTTTTGATTTTGTGCCCGCTTCGTTTTTTGTTTTTATGCGTTGATTATTTACAGTTCTCTCTTTTGCTTCGAAAAGAGAAGATTTATTCACGTACTATTTGAATGATTCAGTGCCATTTCTATCAGTTTACTTGTACCTTTTTGACTTATCGCTTCTTTGTAACCCACATTTCAATTTATTCTTTATCGCTTTTTTTATATATAAATTTTTTTCTCTTTATTTTTAACTTCCTTTGATGATATCATGTATTTTGTGTTTAAATATAAAGCAATGCTTGCCGAATAACAGAGAAGCATATACTGAGTTTATAACATTTTATTATATTTTCAATTTCAATTTAATATTCTTATTTACAAAGTTTGGGTAGTAAGAATAGTCTTTGCATTTTTTATTTTTTTTTTTTTCATTGTCCCCTGCACTATTTATTTCGATGATGATGTTTAAAATACGATAAATGTTTTTTTTTTGTTTTGTTTTGTTTTGTTTTATTCTCTTTTGAATTTTTGTCGCTAGTTTTTGTTTGTTTAGTGTTTTTTTAATGTGTTGTTTTATTTCTGGAATTTACTACTGTTCCCTGTATTTTTTCTTAATCGAGAAAAAAAAAAAAAAAAAAAAAAAAAAAAAGGAAAGAAGGAAGGAAGGAAGGAAGGAAAATAATTATTTGAGTCTTTTTAATTATATTTCAATTTTTTTTTTCCTTGTCTGGTAGTTTATGATGAATGGTTATGAACAATAAAATGATTGATTTTTAACGATAAATGGATAAAGAGACTGCGAACAGGAATGAAATTGGATTTATGCATTCGTATGTATACACCCTGCCTTCCCTCTTCCCCCCTCCCGTCTCCCAAAAGAACACATATAAAAATTATATAAAAAAATTGGAATGAATAAATGAAATAAGACACATTTCCCTGATTTTTTAATATTTTATTTTATTTACACATCTTTATAAGACGATGAGTTGCAACCTAAAACTACAGATAGTAAAGAGCAATTCAATTCTTTCAACGTAGCATTAAGTAATGCTTTTTTTAACTGTTTAATTTTTGCTATTGGAAATTTTGATTTAAATTTTAATTTAGATTGGTTTATCTTAATTTCTATTATTTCGTAAATCAGATATTGTAAAGTGAAACAAGCCTGTAGACTCAAAAAATAATCAGCATTTAATTCCAAAGCCCGAACTGTATAGTAACTTATATCCTAGAGTCAACAAAAGTATGTTAGCTTAATTCGACTTGAAGAATTAAATCTCGATATTGTGCGTGATTGAACGTATTAAATGAATTATATATTTTGATAATTTACAACAAATCTTTTACATTGGATTGAACGTATAAAGACCCCGCTTTCTTATCAGCCTCAAAGGTAGGCCCAGAAGCTTATCCGGTTACGAACACAGTTGTATTCGAATCAACCAATTACACACTATCAACGAAGCACGACTTTGGATGACTTACTTGGCAGCAGGAGAAACGATGAATTCAACGCCCTTGGAGATATTGGTGGACAATCCCTTGTAAGCAGCTACGAGGAGAGACTTTTCGTAATCTGAAGCCTTGGGAAGGATATTCTCAATCTCGACCGCACCAGTAGGCTAAATGTTACAGTCAGTATCGCTGTACTCAATAGTTAATATCAACAGTGAAAACATACACCCAGCTCAACCGGAGCAGCGAAAAAGTCAAGACCGGTAGCAGCCTTAATAGCATCACCACCAGCAACACCAGGCAAATACACATAAGTGTTTTCAACAATTCCAGTAGTGCCGCTGACAGCTTTCAAAATGCTATCGACAAAACGGAAGCCAGCATGGGCCATGGACAAAGTAGCAGAACCCTTTCCTTCTTTGGCTTGAACGACCTCGTCACCACCAAACTGGATACGCTTGATAAGAGCATCGCGCTCCTCGCCCTCGATAGTGACAGGAGGGGAAGAGAGAGAGAGAAGAGGGACGATGGTGTCACCAGAGTGACCGCCAATAACCGGAATGGTGAATTCGGAGGGATCCGACTTGCCAAGGACAGCAGCCACAAAGGTCTCCGAGCGAACGGTGTCGAGGGTGGTGACGCCAAAGAGCTTTGCGGGGTCAAAAACACCGTGCTTCTTGAGGACCTCGGCAGCGATGGGGACAGTGGAGTTGACTGGGTTGGAGATGATGCAGATGAAGGCCTTGGGGCAGAAGGACGCGACACCGGTGATCAAGTCGCGGACGATGCCCGCATTGATGTTGAAGAGGTCTGATAAGAAAGGTTAGCTCGCGAGCCACACAGTTGGAGAACAAAGGGCGACGTACCATCACGGGTCATGCCAGGCTTGCGGGGAATGCCGGCGGGAATGACAACAACATCAGCACCAGTGAGAGCGAGCTTGAGGCCGTCGTCGGCGGGGAGAAAGCCCTTGACGGTGGCCTTTGTAGAGATATGAGAGAGATCGGTCGCGACACCGGGCGAGCCAACGACGTCGTAGAGAGCCAGCTCGTCAACGAGGGGAGACTATGCTCAATATTAGCAAGTCATAGCAATAATTGTACACAATGAAGACCGTACAAGCTTGAGAAGCAGAGAAAGAGGCTGGCCAATACCTAGCACACCATAACAAGTCAGCAGATGGAAAAAAAAGCATACACAACAGCGCGAACAGCACTGATCTGGCACCGGACACACAACTGACCTCCGCTGGCACCGCAAACAACTGCTTTAACCATGATTAAAATTGAAAAGTAGAGAAATGAGGACGAGGGAAGGGGACAAGAACGAAGAGGCAGAGATCAAGCGCAGAGCGGGGTCGCAGAGAGGGATATATAGCTAGCGGGCGGGCGGGCAAGCACGTGGGTACGAGCCCCTCCTGAAGTCAGCACATGCGGGCCAATGGCGGGGACTCGTTATGTAAGCGCATACAACCGTTTTGCGGGGGCATTAAGCAGACGGACCAGGCGGGCGAGCAGCAAAGGGACAAGAGTTGTGCGAGGAGTACTCGAGTAGTCCAGAGGCAGAACGGGCTCCGAGGAAGGGCCTGGCGCGGGGAGAGCGCGGCGCGGGGCGGGGCTCCCGGAGTTTTTTCGTAGCTGCCCGAGATTTCCCGGAGCCGTTCCGACGCGCACCACAACAGGCATATGCATGCTACAGTACGATGTTGCACGCGTAGTGGTGATAAGTTATTGTTTATATGTTGTAGTATCCGTAATATAATGTACAAGTATACCAATAATTTAGCAGCACTCATCAACTATGGTGGAGCACAACTAACAACACCTCAGCACACTACGCTTTCTAATATACCTACAACTATCCGTCTCACGCAGCTAATTACTCGGCTGTTCGCAATCACGGAATTATCTCAATGCTCTACAAAAGGTCCGTTCGGAACCGACCGGCCTCGGAATCGCTGCATCTACTTCCGACCGTTGTCGGCCATTTTTCTCGACAGCTCGTCTCCATGTTGTTAAGCGCGTGTATCCATTAAGTACTCAAAAACACATGAATATATACTACACATCTTTCCCTTTCAGATCTTTTTTTTTATACAAAGCCCAACTGTTTTTGTTTATATTTTTGTTCCTCGATACTTTTACTCAGAAGCCTTCTTTCCCCGGGGCTTCTTAGCAAAGGTCTTCTTAGCCTTCTTGGAGTACAAAAGCTGCGACGCCCGCTTGACAGCAGTCTAAAGAATACACATTAGCAATCATATCCACAACAGTTTTTAAAGTACTAGCAGCACTCTTACCAATCGGAGATCATCTCTGTAGTTCTTGGTGACACCGGCAACGGCAGCGTAAACCTTTCTCTGGCTAGTGTAAGGCTTGAACTCAGTGCTGATGACGGACTTAGCAGGAGTAGCGAAAGATCCGATTTTCTTGCTCTTGAGAACAATAGCACCCTCAGAGGTCATCGAAACGCCGACGGCCTTCTCGTTGGCGTAGCCTGCGGCAGAGTAAGAGTAGTCGCCGGAGACATTAAGAGGGTCCCGCGAGAATTGGACACCACCACCGGTCTTGCGCTTCAACAAGTAGGAGGAGTTGGCGCGAGTAAGCTCCCAGATAAGATCGCTATAGAAAAAGAATTATGTTAGTCTTGTCTACTTTGATCTCATGTTGCTGTTCATGTCCACTATTCCATATCTTCTTTCTCTTTCATCCCATATCGACAAATCCAACTCTCAACAATGCACCAGCAAAAACCCTCCCAGCAACACTTGGATAAACAAACGGAAAAACGCACTTGGAAATGGAAGACATTGTGTAGAACTGTGTTGGCTTTAATGGGCTATTTCGTCAAGAGCGTGGTCAGCTATTGCTATCATTCAGTCACTCTAGATGCGCGCCTTCGTGAGTCGTAGGGTTACTTTAGGGTTATATGCCGCACAATTTCGCAGTCACCTGTTATTTGTATGTTGTATATAAGGGGTATGTACTGGAATATGAGAATAATGTATATCTTATATGATGAATAGTAATCTACTAATATAATCTGATAGTATTTCAATGTTTAAATTCATTGCTCTAAACTTGATAGTTGGTGTTGTTGTTGAAGCGAGAGACTGTGGCGCCAAAAGTAGTTCATTATGATCATACTGCTGAATTAGGAAACTACCGAGCAAGTACTTCGTTAATCGAGCAATGATATCCTAAGCAATTGAGATTATCCATAAACATTAAGACTTCTTGTACCTCTCAAGACATTTACATCCTAACTAAAATCACAATTTTAATCAAAATACAGTGTCAAGTTTACACAAAGCACACTTTTGACTATATACATCTATTATTGACTCTCCACAATAGCAAACCAGAATACGCAAGATCCAAAACTAATTTAGCTCTATAAAACAAAAGATTTAAACGCAAGTTTAGATGTTTTGCTATTATACATAAAATAGTAAACGTTAAAGTATATAACGTGCAATTAGTCTCTGATAATATCTCACTCCACCTCAGCTGGAATAATTAGGCAGAAGGAAGGAATTGAGCAGCAATTGTTTCTGCGAATAATTCGACACCTCTGATCAGCTGCGCCTGAGGAACAGTAGCAAATGTACCACGGAAGAAGAAGCTAGTATCATCATTCTCACCAGGGATAACAGCAGGATCAACAGGATCTTGATCAGCTCTAAACCATGATCCAGGAATAAAAAGAACTCCATGAGCAATAGCCGCCTCGTAAATTTGTGATTCGATTTGTAATGGCGAAAGTTTACCAAAATCAGGATGCTTACGAGCATCGAATTTCAACCAAAAGAACATACCAGCTGTAGGTCCAATCCATTCGACAAATTCTCCTAATCCCGTGGGAGCATAAGAAGTGGGTTGGATAAAATATTTATCAAGAGCGTCAAGACAGACATTACGGCGGTGAGTATATTCCTTACGAAGCTCAACAAGCCAATCGAGATATCCCTCTTGACCCCATTTCGATAATAAAGAGTATACAATAGCCTGTGAGAAACCAGCCGGAGTTTGGATGGAAACTTCATTTTGACGAGTTAAGCGCTCAATGAAAGGTTCCTGAGCAACAATCCACCCAAGTCTAGTTCCGGGAGCCATGACCTTCGAGAACGAATCCAGCCGCAAAACTCGGCCGTCCACATCAAGAGAGAGGTAGGAAGTGATGAGCTTCGAAAGGAACGAGCTGTACTTTTCGGGATCTTCCTGGACGGTAGGAGGAGTAGGAAGAGGAACGTCAGATATACCGGGTACGTAAGTATCCATTTGGAGAAAGTAGTAAGGCTCATCCTCGACAATGATGATATCGAACTTTTTAATAACGTCATAAACGGCTTTGCGACGTTCGTTAGAGAGAGTACCACCGGTAGGGTTCTGTCCAGTACTAGTACATGTTGTCAGTATACACAAAGATAGACATATTTCAATAGACACATACGGGATGGTATAGAGGAACTTAGGCAAAGGGCCAACCCAGGCCTCAAGCTGAGCATCGAGCTCCTCGGGCAGAATTCCCTCCAAATCGACCTTGACCGGCACGCTCTTGACACCTTGAGCATGTGCGGTCTCCATAGCAGACGAGAAAGTGTACTCTTCAGCAAGGATAGAGTCGCCGCGCGTGCACAAAAGACGAAGAGCAGCGTCAAGACCTTGAGTATTTCCGACAGTCATGAGACAGCCCCAGTTGGCGTAGGGTGGGTTATGGACCGTCTTTGTATGCTCTGCGATCCAAGCAAGAAGAGGTTTGCATCCATCAGACTGACCGTATTGCATCGCAGTCGCGAGAGGGATCATTCCCGGGTCACTTGTATGATTATAGCGCTCGACCGAGACCGAGATCATAGGCGCATCTTTCGCGAGTTCGGGGTTATTGTAGGTCGTGAACGGCGGTTCCGGGGCAGTCGCAGAAATCGACTCGAACGGGAAATATGCCGGTAAAGGAAGTCCTCCTCCGAGCGAAACAATGTTCGGGTCGATTGCGTACTTGAATGCGGTCTTGAGAGGTGAAGGTCTGCGAGAAGCGGCCTCTTGCGATAACTTATACCACAAGTCCTTTGCCATGGGCAAGTCAGTTCCGTTTGCAACCATATTTTGCAAACTCGATTAATATTATATTAGAAACAACTGATAATTCGAAAAGCCAAGTGTGGTAATGTGTTTAGGCAGCAAATAATCCTGCAGAATAAGATAAGAACAAAGTGTCAACTATGAGCAATGTTCTCCGAAGTGACCCGGCCGCACGTTCGCTTTTATAGCTTTGTTAAACCCCGTCGAAGATTTAAGCTTGACGGCCCCCAAACCCCACACTTTGGCACCCTATTTGGCCACCAATATCCAAACCTTGTTTGATGTAATTTGTGATTTTGATAATATTGGCAAAGTTGATAAACAGTAGTTTATTCTGTTTTGTTTTGTTGTGGGAAGTTTGATGTTTGTGATGATTTGTGCAGTTATGCAATCTTCTTGTTTGACGCATCTAATGGTGGCCGATGTTGATGTGATTCAATCGTATTCAGTATTAGAAGCAACTCCGATATAACACCAACTCTTTGTCTTCGAATCTCATAACTAATTGAACATATAATTGTAGCTTGTGCACTAAACCATTTTATGACTATATACAACTGTATAAATGACATTGATATAGTTTTTTCCAAGGACATAAATTGGACGACAAATGAGCCCGCGACGCGTTTAAACTAGGCAGTAACTTACCGCACTTCCCACGCGAGATTCAAATATTTAAACAGACAAATACTATTTAGTCTTAACATAATCCGTTGTTATATAAAAATATTAGTATGAACAATGGATTACTGTGTGTAATTGCTGGCTTCGCTGTGACATTTAAAAGTCCCAAGCCAAAAAGCTCAATTTCTTTCCTCCCACTCGTTGTTCATCGGTATAAATATTCTACCCAAATTCTCAATATCCTTTCTTGTCGTTAAAAAAAAAGAACATTTTCGAATTCGGTGTAGAATCAAAGTTCGAATGGCAATATGGTATTTGACAAAATACTCTGTAAATATAAGAAATGAGTTTATTAGAGAATAACTCTTCATCAAATGAATCGGGTAGCAGTCAAAATAGATCTTCAAATAGTATAAACCCGAAAGCTGGACTTTCGAGTCGAGAATCAATAATATGTGGTGGTATCGCCGGTCTTACATCTAGGTATTTATTTTCTCCAATTTGCTCTAATACTCTTTGCGCTCTTCATAATATTGATTGTACTTAGATTTTTTGTTGCACCGTTAGACGTGATCAAAATTCGTCAACAATTAGAAGCTCATTCATTAATAAGGCATGATAAAGGAACAGGCTTACAAACGAGAAAATACAAAGGAATTATATCGTCTCTTCGTACAATATACAAAAATGAAGGATTAACTGTACGGTTTCTACACGATGGTTCCTAACGCTGGCCACCTACTAACAATGTATGTAAAATATAGAGTCTTTGGCGCGGAAATCTCCCAGCAGAACTTCTTTACCTCGTCTACGGTGCTTGTCAATTTTCAGCGTATAACCAGACTTTATATATACTATCACCATTTGAGATCCCCGCTCCTGCTAAGAATTTCATATCAGGAGCTACAGCAGGAGCTGCGGCAACCGCAGTTACATATCCACTTGATCTTCTTCGAACACGGTTTGCCGCTCAAGGAAATGGCGTACACCAGGTTTACAGTTCATTACGCCATGCTATTCGCCAGATATACAAAGATGAAGGAATATTTGGATTTTTTCAAGGAGTACGACCTGCAATCGCACAAATTGTTCCTTATATGGGATTATTTTTTGCGTCGTATCAGCCTTTTAAACGTACAATGTCGAGATTCGAAGAAAACTACGAATTGAAAACATTTAGATCTGGTGATGCAATAGCTGGAATGTTGGCTGGAATAGTTTCAAAAACAGGCGTATTCCCTCTAGATGTTCTTCGTAAACGATTACAAGTTCAGGGTCCTATAGGAAAACCATATGCAATGGCAGGAGTTCCCGCTTATCCTAGTTCGATTATAGGGTGCGCGAAAGCTATTATTAAATATGAAGGGCCAATGGCTCTATATAGAGGACTTTGGGTATCGTTGGTTAAAAGTGCACCTACGAGTGCTATTACAATGTGGACTTTTGAAAGCTCTGTTGTTGCATTACGATGGATTGATACGAAAGTGGAAAAAACTTTAGAAGCATAAGAAATAAAACATTGTAAATATTGAAAAATATACAAAAAAAAAAAGCACAAGATTATAACTCCCATCCGGAAAGATATACTGATTTGCTTTTGTCTTTGCCTTCAAACATAGTGCTAGTTAATTCAAATTCAACAGCCGGAGATTTTCTTATATTCTTAACGAATTCCGCATCAAGCATCTAAAACCACCAGTTAGTCATGCAGAAACAGCAGATAGCAAACATTAAGATTTAAAACAACAAAAGACTTACGGTACTATAAGAATGATCCATGAAATCTTCGATATTATATGTAGGTTTGTAAAATGGCTCAGATAGAATTTTAGCAAGTGTACCAACATTAGGATGATAATGATCTTGTAAAGTAGCTAATTCCCAAACTGAACTTTCTAGAGCTCCAGTTTTATTCGGATCAGGTTCCTTTGCGTTAAATGGATCATCTGTTCCATTATCCATTAGATTCTAAACCTCACCATGAAAAATACTAAACTCAATAAATACATACTTAGTCCAAACTTGACACTATCAGAATCTTTAAAATCTGTTCTTTGTAAAAGTAAATTACAGGTATTGTGCCGTTTAAGTAAGTTATAAGTAAATGGGACAATAATAACAATTGCTGAAGGAGGTGCAGAAAGTGCTAATCTTGCTAATCTTTTTACAAAAGATGCAATTAATCCAGCAGGTAAGTGTCTTTTAAGAAACGTCAATACAGAAATCAATCCTATTAAAACAGAGAACACGTACGTTGATGAAAGGAATAAATCGAGAAGTCTAAAAAACCTCGATCGATGCTTCACGTGCAATATATTGCGATCTAAAAGAGCGTAGAGTTTGGTGTAAAAATTAGGATAATCGAGATTATATTTCTGCATAAGCAAAAACAAAGCATTTAGGGAAAGAAGTGAGACGACTCCGCCTTTGTTCATCATTGTTAGTAATAGAAAATTCAAGACAGGCAAAAAAAAAAAAAAAAAAAGATCATACCGGCATCATAAGAATCGGTCAAGAAATCCATTAAAAATTGGGGTTTATTAATATTTGGCATAATTTTCTTGTGCATGACTTGTAAAATATATCTATATTGATCAACTGTCATCGGACGTTTTAAAACAGCTAGCCAAGAATCTTGCAAAGCACCACGTTGAGAAGATAATTTCGTAACAGGATCTTTGGATTCAGAGGAGATATCTACTAAAAATCCAGAAATATCAGATGAGCTCTCGGGGAAACTTTTGAGAGAAGTGAGGGCTGAGATTATATTTGCAGTGAATAGAGATTGTGTTTCTGTATCTGTGTCATCACTTTGTTCAGCTGCGAGGATTCTATATTTAATAGCGTCAGAGTGTTCATTATTATATGTCAAGTTGAAGTATAAGCACATACCCAATTGAATTCAAAAAATGATAACGAATATCAAAGTAATTATCAACATATTTCTCAACAAATGCAAGTAACAGATCATCACTTGAGAGATTTAATAAAGCAGAAGTAATTCTTTTTGTTAAGCTTTTAGCAAAATGATATTCATTCTTTTTGGGAGATAAATGTGTACTCTCTTCAGCTACAAGTCTGATAAGAATCGTAAGTGCAGTGAACTAAATAATTAGATTAGCTAAATCGTCCAGAACATGTCAGAAGAGGAATCATACTGCAGTCTCTGCATCTTCCATCGCTAACCACAAAATAAGAGAATCTTTGAACTCTTTGTACCGGTCTATTAACCAAAGTGACACGGTTTCTTGAGCAGTTCCAGCTAGAGATTTCTTGACTGGAGAAAGAAGTCCAGCTGCCATCATCTTTGCAAAGGATCTAAAGAGTACTGTAGCTGATAACAAAGCAATACTCGGATCATCATTCTAAAATCTAGTTAGACAAAACACCAATCGAAATGAGATAGGTAACAGTACCTTTAAATATCGTAGTAAATAAACAAGATTATTGTAATTCTCTGTTGAATCAGAAATCTGCTGTTCAAGTTCAAGAATCAACTCTGATGTCGGCATAGGCACACTTGCGCTACTCGCCGATGAACGGGATTTTTTCGCCGCAGAAACTACTGTTCCTGGTTCTGTCTGCAGACGTTTCATTGTCTTTTTATTAGCTATTGCTTCAGGCATGCTGAATATATGTATATCGTATATGTATTATGAGTATAATATAGCTAGCCAGACAAAATTTTAGTTGGGAGTTTAGATCTGTAAACCTTAATTACACTTACTAATATATATAGTATTGCGTACATAAGCTCAATGCTGAGTCGCAATTGGCTCAGCGCCGCAAAATTCTCAAAGCCGGGTCAACCACTCACGACCTCGGAACACTTTGCTCGCTCTCGATTTCTCCTTTCTCCACCACCAATCTTTGCTTTTCCCCACAATGAGCTCTGTTCTTGCTGTTCGTTCTATGCGCTGTATGTATTGCTGAATTCTCCGTGTCTTTCAGTCCCGGGATTGGCTGCTGCGGGCTTGGTTTGCTAATTTTATTGTGAAAAACAGTTGCCGCGCGCTCTCCGGCTGCCTCGTTGCTCCGCGCACAGCGATTTGCTCCGTATGTTTTCCTAGTTGTTTATTTAATATTGGATCAGACGAATCCCGGCTGTTTTTGCGTGATAATTGAGGTAGTGAATTGGATGGCGAGGAAGAGTGCGAAGAGAGAGAGAGAGATAGAAGAAGAAGAGAGCGTGGGCTAGATCTTTTGCGATGATCAATTGCCGACAAGTTTGCAACAATGGAGGATTCGTCAACTGTAATAATAATGCTCTAACGCTTCTATCAGCACAATGGCAAAGACCTATGCCACTCAATCCGAGCCCAAGGCTAAGGCAGCTTCGCTCATTGCCTCGATCCCCGACACCCTCGTCTCGAAGACTGGCCTCCTCGTCACCGGAACTGCCACTGCCATCTACGCCATCTCCAACGAGCTCTACGTCATGGGTGACGAAACCACCATCGTCGCCGTCTTCTCCGCCTTCATCTACATGATCGCAAAGGTTGGTGCCCCCGCCTACACCGAGTGGGCCAACGGATACATCGCAAACATGACCAGCATCCTCAACCAGTCCCGCAACGCCCACACCGAGGCCGTCAAGGAGCGCATCAGCTCTGTCTCTCAGCTCAAGGATGTTGTCGACACCACCAAGGTTTTGTTCGAGGTTTCCAAGGAGACCGCCGTTCTCGAGGCCAAGGCTTTCGAGTCCAAGCAGTCTGTCGAGTTTGCTCATGAGGCCAAGTCCGTTCTTGACTCGTGGGTCCGCTACGAGGCTTCCGTGCGCCAGAGAGAGCAGAAGCTCCTCGCTGAGTCCGTCATTGCTAAAATCCAAAAGGAAATCAAGACCCCCAAGTTCCAGCAACAGGTTCTTACCCAGAGCGTTGCCGAGATCGAGAGTACGTTAAACATCTATGACACTGCTCATTATAAGAGTGCATACTAACAGTCTTTTTTCTTACAGAGATCTTTGCTGCTTCTAAGTAAGTAATTGGAAAGTGGAACAGTCATTTTAGATTTATTTTTTGCTTCTGTTAGTTTTAGACAGAAATTGAGGAAGGTTTTAAATAAAAAAAATACAACTTTTCTTTTAAACAAGAATATGATCATTATTATCAACTTGACGCGTAAGACTTTATCTGTTTTCTATTTAAACATGTCTGTAAGTTACTATTTAGATGAATTACGACGATTGCTCGCAAAACGTGGTAGTCGTGAAAATTCAAGCAAGTTACTCTTACCTCTTTTCTATATAATAGATATTAATCCTTTTTTAATTATACAAATGTAAGACTATCATTGCAAAGTTATCAACAATAAAATAAACGAAAAAGTGTAGAGAATTGCGATAATTAGAATAAATTACCATTCGCAGTAATAATTTCCAAATAAAGTAAAACTCAGTGGCACTATTTCAAGCCGGGCAGTTCGGATTAACTAATCTATAAACTCCCCTCCGAGGTGTAATTTGTATTTCAAAAGTCGGAGGATTTTAATAACGAATAAGATTAGTATTTACTGCTTTATAATATTAGTTAGTTTACTGTTCACTAAATTAAATTGAATCACATTGTCTTTGTCAGAACAGAGATCAAAAGTCATTATGTCCTCCGCACCTCCTTCATACACTGATGCAGTATCATTACAGCCATTGAAACTTCCTGTTTTTGATTTTTTACGAGGGAAGAAGGTTATTTTAGCTTCTGGATCGCCTCGTCGTAAAGAGTTATTGCAACAAATCGGAATTAGCGATTTTGAAGTTATCAAATCTGATTTTGAGGAGAATTTGGATAAAAGTACACTTACGGTTTATGAGGTATGATATGGGATTTATATGCGTATGATTGTATTATATTTGAATTGCTAATTTAAGTATTATAGTATGTCAGGGAAACTGCTAGTCAGAAAGCATTATCAGTCTATCGACGAGAGGTAAACAATACAAAGTCATCATTATTTTACAACTTCGGAAAACGTACTATATTTCTAACTGCGAATCGTGTAACTAGATTGAAGCCGGCCATGAGCCTGTTCTTGTAATTGGAGCTGATACAGTGATCTTGTCTGAAAATGTAATTGTCGAGAAACCGAAATCAGCCATGGATCATTTTCGAATGCTCCAGCAATTACGCGATGAGAAATTTCCTCATCGAGTATTTACTGCTATTGTTTGTATCGCGCCTCTAGAAGAAGCTGTGTATCCTGGATATAACTTACAAACGCATACTGAAGAGACTCAAGTTTATTTCGCAAAAGACGTTTCGGATGAATTCTTGAGTGCGTATGTTGCAGTTGGTGAAGCTAATGATGCTGCTGGTGGTTATTGTATTCAAGGAAAAGGTGCTTTACTTGTTGATCAAATCGTGGGCGATTATAATAACGTGGTGGGTCTACCTCTAAAAGCATTACTTAAGCTTATTGAAAAGACAATTTTTCCCGAAGAAGAGGATTTCGAGGAAGCTACGGGTGATTTATAGTCTTGTCAGTTATTGTTTGAACTTAGCGATGGTCTTTTGCTGCTTTTTTGCGTGTGCGCAATTTGGAACCTTGTATATAAGTATGAATTGAAAATGTGATGCATGTTTTATATTTAATCACTGTCAGAGTCTTCAAAAGTTTCCTCGTCTTCGTCTAGAATAACTGGAATAACAAACGACTCTTCACTGAACTCTCCTCGTACCCTTTCAATTGTAACTACATCCACATCATCTTCATCTTCTTGATCAAGGCGCCGCTTTTTAGCGACATCGTCCGGAATCTATAAGTTGAAGTCAGTTTAGCGTCAAGTGATGTGAAAGTATAAAGTAGCTTGTATAGTATACATACCACATCAAACTCATCTTCTCGTTCTTCGTATTCGACATTCTCATCTACCTCCACAAAGTCTGGAGCAAGTGCACTCCATTGCTGATGCGTGACTGTAGCCCATACGTAAATCGTTCCTTTATCAAGACCTGTAGCTGCGATTAACGTTCTGTTAGGATGCCACTGTACATCGACAATTTCTTCTCTTGGAGATTCGATGATTTTAACTAACGATCCAACGACAGTTTCCCATATATAGATATCATGTTGATCTTGGTATGTTGAACCTAAAACATAATCACCGTTGGAACTGAACGTTATGGAGTTCCATTGTAGGCGATTAACCACATCTTGGAATTTATGAACAACTGATATATCCCAATTAGCAGGGTCGACATAAGTCAAATCTGGAGTATTAAATAACCTAATTGTCCGATCTGATGAGTTTATTATAAACTGTTTTCCAGATATACTAAACGCGATATGTTTAATATTTGAAGTCGTAATTCTTTCTGATCTCACGGTTTGAAAATTCTCACTATCGATAATATTTAACCATCCTTTACTCGTTCCCGTGAATATATACTGTCCGGATCTTGTGAATGTCGCCACGAGTGTTGACTGTTTACCTTGGATTTCGTCATTTTGATGACCTGGAGAAGAAGGTGAATCGTTTCCTTCCTCTACCGATTTAGTAAATACCATATGATTTAGTAGATGTTTTCGAATAGTTCCATCCGTGAAATCAACCAAAGTAGGAGCATCATCAAATAGAGAAACAACAAATATTTGATAGTTAAATGGATGTAATTCTGCACCCCAAATCGCAGCTTCAAATCGAACTGTCTTTACTCTTTTGCCAGTTTTTAGATCCCATAATATACATAACCAATCTCTTGATCCACTCAATAAATATCTACCATCCCGAGACCAACTAGCCAAAATTATCAGTTTCACGATAGAAGTAGATAGAAATAAGAGAAGTAATACCTTAATGATGTAATAGTCCTCGTATGTCCTCGTAATACGCGCGCGATCCCATATGTATCAAAATCAAATACAATAACAGTTCCATCAAATAACCCAGATGCTAAATAATCCCCTTTTCGGTTAAATTTTAAACATGTAGATCTTCCATAGTCTAAAAAAGAAATTAGTCAATTGTATTACAATAATTGAGATTTTAGTAGTATATATATACTTAAAAGATGCGTTAGGTTTTCAGGATATTCTTGTGATAAACTGAATGGATCTGTAAGAAGAAGATTCATTGTAACAACAAATTACAATAAAACTCTCGTAGTATACTTATATATAAAGTATATCTTTCTTTATCTTTCCAAAAGAGTTGTAAATTATACAAATTAATGTGTTTTTGTTGGTTGTTGAATCAACAAAGTCAGGGACGAGAAGCCATGTTAAAGTTTCGAGATCTCATCGCGGATTTAAATTTTTATATTTTTTTCTTTGGGCTAATTAAATTTCCTAATTTGATCTCCGAGTCTTTTGTGTTATAATAGAATGAATAAAAAACAAAACTGGTTATAATATAAAAAATCTGGTATAATCAGTTATTGCAATATGTTTTCTCTCACGGGTCGTCTGTCGCGGAGGTTGATAAGTTCTACGCGTTCAACTCATTTGAAATCTCGAGATATTCATACATGTAATTACATTTCACAGTCACCAATATTTTCAACTTCATTTAGGACTCCTTCAAATCCCCGGAAAGCATGTAATCTACGATACAATTCTTCATCCAATTCGGATACCGAATGGAAAAATATAATAATGTCAAATCGACCAAAGACTCCTAGTAACGAATTCTCTAAATCATCTCTTTTTCCAGGACTTTCTCGGAAATCAACAAATAAGCTCGAAGCAGACGATATTTTCGATGACCTTGATAGTGAAATTGAATCTGCCTATACGGATGAACAGCTTGAAGATGTTAGAAAAGCAGAACTTCCACGAAGCGAATTTGACGATGGAAATAGTCCTCATGAAATTTTACATGATCAATCTGATCCCGATTTTCCCACCCAAGAAGAAATTGATAATGCGAATGTTCCAAAAGGTTTACCAACTTATTTCGTTAGAATCACCTGTGAAGCTTGTGATACTCGGACAGGGCATTTCGTTGCTCAACATGCGTATCATCAAGGCTCTGTTATTGTATTTTGTCCTACAGATGATTGCGGCACGGGATCGGTCGTTGTTGACAACTTAAAGGTTAGCGATTGTGCCCATACATTTACTACGCACTATCCAGATTCCAATACTAACAATTTGATAGATCTTCCCTGAAGGTGGCCCATCACTTACATTAGAAGACGCTATGCTACGTATCGGTGAATCAGTAGGCGAAGGAAACCGTGCATTTAGTCGTGAATTAGTAGTTGAAATCAGACCTCCAGGCCCCATGGCCGCCGAAGAATTCGAAGATTACGTAAAGGAGATGGAATTTGAGAAGCAATTAATGCAAAATGGACCGGAAAATTTACCGCCTGGAATTGATGGCTCCATGTTTAATGAATTGGACGATGTTAGGGAGGTTTTAGAAGGTGCTGATCCTGAAGATCGTCAAAAATATGTGGACGACTACGAAGCTGCGACAGGGATTAACTTAGATGAACAAATAGCCGCTGCCTCTCGTGAATCCGAGCGGACTGTTAAAGAAACTGCTGAAAACAATGACGATGAATTTTTGGATACTGAGGGTTGGGATGTGGAGAACATGGAACAATTCGTTAAAGCTATTGAAAATTTGACGCCAGAGCAACTCGGTCTCACCGAAGAAGAATACAGAGTATTAACAGAGGGTAATGAAGAGGAAGTCACAGAGGTTATGTCAAAAATCGCAGAAAGGGAAGCTTTGGAATCATCGTCAGAAGAAGAGAAGGACAACAAACCTATAAATTAGAAAACGGCACTCCCGAGGGTTGAAACAACCAGTTCATGTACATATTAAGTGCTATAACTTATCAAAATAGAATTGTTCTGAAAAAGTATTTTTCTATCATCACAATATTTCTCCAAATACATAAATAGCACCAATGCTTATGAAATGACAACCCAAATACTAAAAAAATAATGAATACAGCGTATTTCCAGAAAAAAACAAAAAGGACTAACAGGTTCCGTAGATTCATTTTACATACACCCACACATATCAGATTTAGATATCACTTTCTGACAACAGACCTTAAGCTTTAATTTTAATGTCGAGACATTTATCAGGATCCTCTGTATTTAAGTGTCAGTGAATATTTACTTCTAATACATTATGCATTATCATACCGTTAGGGCCATAAACCCAACCACGAGCTTCAAGAGCAAATTGCGATGCTTGAATGAGGTATATACTCGGATCATCAGCGACGGTAGAAACCTCATAAAGAGTTTTTAGAGCACGAATTACTGCAACACATTGATTAGATTTAATATGCATAAAAGCGCGAAAAATTTGTCATCAACTGCACCTTTCAAATAATGAGCGTCATGCTTCATTTCTCCGTTTAACGCGTAATGCGAGATATACTCCCAGGTTCTATTCTCTTTCGAAAGTCCTTCATACGACCAAATTCTCTCAACATCGACATTCGGCCTTTGCGAGCCAATATAAGTCATAACGACAAATATCCAAAGCGAAATCACAAGTTCAGTCTTGTGTTTCTTGGGTAAGTGAGGAAGAATCACATGAACTGCATGCGCAGCTGTCAAGGTGTGGATAAGTGCAAAATCAACTTGATATTTTCCTGGCTTGTGTGAAGCAGTGACGAGGAGTGCTGTAGTGTGAAAAATTCGCTGAAATGTCTTTTGATAATCTAAGCTGAAGGTCAGTACAATTTGCAATGGGGCATCATGTCATAATTTGAAGACGTAAAATACCTGAAAAGTCAAGTCTCACAGCAAGTGATAAAATAGCATCTTTCGAGCTTTCAAAATCATCATTCGAGGACTCCAAAATGCTCGAGTCAGAAATGGGAGCGTTGTCAATCACCTCACTATCACGGATAAGTTGAAGGACCTTTAATGGGTCTTTTTCAAGAGTTTCGGCTCGTTCAGTTATAGATAAATCCTCGTAGGCATAAATGAAGTCACGAATAAAACCAGAGTAAGGGGGAAAGCACGTGGCATCCAAAGTAAGGGCTACAGACAACAGTAAAGTTAGCATTGATAGTGGTATGGTTGGGTATAGGCATTTACCTTCAGTAGCTACTTCAGCGCTGTTAAGCTCATAGGCGTACTAACAAATCCTAAGTTAGAGATATCCAGCGTAAGGCATTTGTGAAAGCAACATACAGCCAAATGAATCAATGGATGGGCAACTGTAAAAAGTCAGCAAATGCTTCATCACGTCAATTGATCTAAATCATTGTACTTGACATACGTCCTCCAATTAGGGCATGAAGTAAGGTAGCCTGATCGTCGAGCAAATGCTTGCTAATGACCTTCTTCCACTCATAGCTTGCATCAACCACAAGATCGTCAAAATAATCGCGATAGCCACGTTGAAATCTAAGCGCAAATAATTACAGTTAGAGAGGAAACTTCAATTTAAAATATACAAATATGAAACGAACTCCTTTTGGCCATAGAAATCGCGCCAATCAAAGTGAGTGACTTCTTGAGGACTGTCTTCTTTCCACTGCTCTAAAGACTTGCTGCCTTCTTCATATGCTTCGACTAATTGGAATACTTCAGCACCAAGTAAATAAGAAGATCCGAGGAGCTAGTAATTAAATCATTAGATACTTTCGGTTGCAACTTCAACACTGGAGAACACAACTCACATGAGGCATATGGTTATGAAATTTTCTATCATTATACAAAACAGCATAGGTAGCATGATTTGCACGTAAAAGCTGGTTCAATTTCTCATGAGGAGTGACATTTTTCTTTTCAGGTCGAGGCAAAGGTTTTGGAAGAATAGGCCGATTGGCGCTGTATCCAGTTGACGAAGCAAGTTGAACTGGCTCCGAGGCCTCTGAAGAACTTGAATTACCCATTATTCAACAATTCCGGATCCGTTTAAAGGAAAAACAACAACACTTAACCTATACAAAAGGTCAAACAGAGTGGTTTATTATGATCTGATACACAATCTGTTGGGAACTGATAAGTCTGTGCCAGTGATGTCATCTACGCATATGTAATGGCTTATATAATGATTTTATAGACGAGATTGAAGCTACTCGCCCTTCATATATAATGTTATAGTATTGGTCATGATTGATAGTGGCATTGATAAAGCATGGAAATATGACAATTTAACATACTATTCAGAACTTCTTCCACAAATATCAACATTATCTCTGGTTATTTCACCTCTTACTTTTGAACCATCTCATATTTCGCGTCTTGGATCTTCAAAAGTATTTATAAAATTGTCGCCTGATGGAAATGCAAGCACATTAGAGCTTCCGGCAGAGGTTGCAAGAGATACTTCTGTATCTTTAAAGGCAATTGCTTCTCTCAAAGATAATGCTTTATCTGTCCGCATGAAAGCAGACCGTCGTGATCGTGAGCCACATTCAGTCCCATTTCCAGCACATATACTATCTCAAGCAGAGGAAATATCTTGCAATTTCTGCAAAGCAAGTTTATTTTCAAATAAAATGATATTCATGGATTTACCTTCAGAAAACTGGTACGAAATGATGGATTATTGGCATTGCCATAAACCCGACCATGATCATGCTCATGGCGCGAATAATGGGATATCAAAAGACATGCTTAAACCGCGAACTGGCCGTTGTCTTGTCGGACTTACATATTTGACTGTTTTAGATTGTGATACTGAAGGACTGATTAATAAGGTATGATATTTGGTTATGATTCAAGCAATAAAGGGGGTTACAGGCTCTTCATGGGTTTAAAGAAGGTACATCAATGATCATATCTCCACATTGAAGTATCGATACAACGACCCTATATCAAAATGGAAATTCATCCATGGTTTTTCTATAAAGCACTGATCGTTTTTTTAGAGGCTCTACCCGATTGTTTACAGTATGGGTTAAGCTGAGATCAGATTGTCTGCTGCTTTATAATGAAATTATGTAGATGCAATTCCTCCTCTGATCCCTTGTGCTACTACAGTCTCTGTATTCTATGGACTGTAGATTAAATAGAAACTATCTGGATAACATTACTAACCTTATTATAGAATTCGCTTGGTGCTGTTCTATGCCCAAATTGTTCAACTCTAATAGGGGAATATGATAAAGTTGACAAATCGATTATCAAGCTATTTAAATGGAACATAGCTCTTTCTTTGAATGATTCATGGAAAACATTTGAGAATGAGATATACATCGCAGAGATATTACTTGATATTGGTTATCTTCATGCAAATTATCATTTCGCTCTTTCAAAATCATCTGCAAAGAACGAGGTTATATGCTATGTGAGTTCCTGTAAAACTATAACCGCGCCTAACAGAGACTGCGTTGCTAATTCTGCTTTTAGATTTGGGTATTCAATAGTGATATATCTTACACCAGCTCTTTCGAGCCTTCTTCGCAGCGCGCGATGAAGATTCTCTACTCTGCGAACACTCCAAGTGAACAGGTTATTACGGAAATGATTGATCTTCCAGACGATCTTGTTGAAGGGACTTTAAAGACTCTGGATCTTCGCAATAAGCAACTTCCACCTACTGTTTGCAGATTTGGGTCTTGGAATGTAAGTTTACTTCATCGATTGTAACTAATGTAAATATATCTTATACCATTTTCTAAGGATTTTTAATAAATGACCAAAATTAACAAATAAACACGTGAACTCCTGAAAATGATATGTAACCACACAAAGTATTCTAAGAAGTCTAAAGAGTAATGTATGCATATCATGCACTCTTACTAAGCTTTGCAGCTTCTCGAAGACGTGAACCCTCGATACTATACCAAGCAGCTCCTCCAAACACCAGAACCGCGCCCCAACAAATGCCCCAAGACAGATTATTCCCGAATAAATAGATTGAAAGCAGTAAACTGACACATTTTCTAACATTCAATACAATTGATACAGTGATGGCTGTTGCGTTACCAGCAAGATTGTTTACACCTCGTACGCATAAGTATTGAGTTACGGCATTCAAAAAGAGATAAAACAATTGCTGAGGCACATAAACCTGAGGAATTAGCGATGAAAATATCGTTGGAATTAAGGGGATTAATCTAGACTTTGCAAGGCGCTGAATCTCTTCGTATATTGAATGCCTGACCAGGAAAAATAAAGGCAGCGTGAGGAAATGCTTTGGATGTGTAAGAATTATGAGATTTTTGAGATAACAAGAGAATATAAACAAAAAAAAAATAACGCAAACTCACCATGTAGAAAAGATTCTCGCGCCAATAACTTCCGTATTTTTTATAAGTATTTTCATTTACTTGGCTCATGATGGCGGATAGTATTTGAGCGAGGAAAAGAATACATATTCCAATTGCAAACTCTTGAGCTGAGGAACTTGACTCACCCGTCTTTTGTCCCTATAGCATTGTTAATAAGAACGTTCAGTCGGTTATTAAAGTATTGCTTATTCTGATTACCTCTTCTTTAACGTGTTTAGCGTCGAACAGAGTTGCACTTATTACACCCACTGTCAATATAACGACACTAAAAATCTGACCTCTAGAGTAACTTTTTCCAGAAGCAAATCCCACAAGTAAAGAAAATAGCGTTCCACCAGACCTGAAGATAGTATGAATTGGAACTGAAATATGATATTTCCATACAAAATTGTTTAAAACAGATACACAGAAGAATAATGTTACACCCACTGCATACCGAAGAAACGGCACGTGCGGTTTCGCGATGAAAAGAGGTGGTCTCGTTGGTGAGAAGAAACTGATGTAGCCTTCAATTGCAACAAATAAGAATTGAACAAAAGTTATGAGATTACCTGAAAGAATAGTCGGTCAGTTGTGTGGGAGCTTAGTATGAATATATGATCGCAGCGCACCAGCATTTGGATTCTCCCTATAAATATGTCACTGTTAGATTCACTTCTAGATACAATATGATGCATTTATACAAATTACTTACTGTACAATAGACTCTAATGTAAATACATTAGAACAACAGCCTCCAAAAATCAATGCCAGAATTAAAACCCACTGAGCAGAAGAAGCCTGAATTACTGCTTGAGCAACTTTGGCATGCTGTCCTTTCAACTGCTCTTGTGGTGTTATTTTCTTATTCTTTTCGTCTACTCTGTCAATTGAGCCAGTCTTTTTGTTTGTAAGACTCGTAACTGAAGCCATTAATCTTCTATATCTTCTATAAGGCGATTTGAAGCGAAAACAATGATTTGTAGCAGTGACTGGATTTGGCTTTAGGGTTTATTATCTCATCGCTGAGCCGAGTATAATCAATCTTTTGATTCTTCATTGTTACAATTTACCATTTTAGCCTAGAAATTCGTCTTTTGATGATTATAATTTGATGTTTACTGTTCAAGTTTACAATACAATTGGATCTCTTACTGGTCAAGATAATAACATTGGTCTGCTGTAGAACCCTGAGTATCAATATATTGCAGCTGGGCTACTAACGTACTATCTACTCTAGACTTTTGGCTCTGATATACGCTTATTAAAAGGTTGAGCATTAGTTGATTCAGCGGATTGAGTACAACATGCTTCAAGTGGATCTGGACTAATCCGTTGCTCCTGACAGACCTGACAGCGTCAAACAGAATTAGGAGAATTGTGTAGGCAATGAAAATTGCATTTGCTATGTACAAACATTTATGAGAAGTCAATGAAGACCAGAGTAACGAAGATCAAAGGCTCATCCCAGAGTAATTTAATCTAGAAAGAACAAGTCTAGAGATATTTATGCATAGTACTTTCTCACGTGTTTCATCTTCTGTGCCTTTGCAGTCTTTGGCGATCGCAGCATTATGATAAACATAACAGTAGTAGCGATGCAGACACCAAACCAAGTTGCAATGTATTGGGAGTGATTATTTCGTAAATCAATAGTTGGAAATCTACCAACAGGAATACCCATATTTGCTAACACTTCCCAAGAAACAAATGCGTCGGACTCCGTGTACTTTGTAATTAGTTCTTGGATAATCATTGGTTCGGCATTTGTCATTCGGGCAAACTCTGGCACGTCAACGAAATAGAATAACTCTCTCTCAGGTTCGTTTTTGGGAGTGAAATAGTTAGCGCCAGCAGGAGCTTTAATGAGACCTTCAACTAACACTTCTCCTTCGGGCTATATTTCATTTCGATTAGCATTTACTCTAACTTATATAATACCAGTAAATACCACACCATTGCCTCTTTAGAACGTAACGACTGGTCAGCCATTTTTTTACTTATCCAGCCACGATCTATTAATAAGGTTGAACCATTCTCTCGCTCTAATGGAGTGATAACAGCATATCCAGTTTCTCCTTCGTAGGTTCTAGGACCTACAAGAATTTCTTGGTCGTAGCGGAATTTGCCCTTTGTAAGGACCCGTCGATATTGCAGTTTATTTGCTTCCTCGGCGCTGAAAAAAGTTGCAACAGTGTTATTAGTAAACTGTTGAACGCCGACACGTAGGACAGCGAGGTACTCACTCGATATTGGGAGGAAGAACTAAAGGAGGAAGGATCAATCTGTTTTCGTATTCCGCAATGAGATTATTTTTCCACTCCAAGCGATAAATCTGCCATGCACCAAGTCCAAATGAAATAATTGGCATAAGAACTAATATTGTATATTAGCAAAACGTATCCAAGACTATGTAGATAGGTAAATCATCGCGACTAAGCTCACGCATTAAACTCATCACCGAGATTCTTCTAGGAGTGGCTTTTCGTTTTGTAGGTTTAATTGCCTCCCAGTCAACATCTGTAGTTACTGAACGGCGTGATATTTGTGAAAAGACAAGATTATTCTGTCTTTGTAGCAATTTTGGCCGAATCAACTGATATGACTGAACTAAACTTGCAAAGCTGGGTTGTCGTCCATTTAACACCGCGCCAGATCGCAACGAAACCGAACCCGGTTTTGATAAAGAGAATTTTAAACACTGCATTTTCCAGGTAGCAAATTGACCGAGAAAGATAGCAAAATTGAACAAAAACAAACAGAAAAACTCCACGAAAGCAGCCAAATTCCCAGGAATTGTCGAAGTTCTCTCCCCCGGCTCCCGAAACTTTTAATTAAAGTTTCCCGGATAAGCAGGTTAGGGTCGAGCCAAATGGCGGCCAGATGACTTGAATGCAATTACAATTCTGCCATCAGCTTTGCTTGTTTAACGAGTTGTGATACTTTTATTGCTTCATATTTGTTGCGGATAGTTTGTAATATTGCTGATTTACTCATCCCTGGCTTATTTGTAAAGCAAATTTGCGGAAAAACCCCGAGAGAGAAGACTGCTTCTGCGATATTTCTTTAAAGATGTCGATTAGATCTTCAACCCAGGAACGACAGGTTTTTGAGACTTCTGTAGAAGCTGCTGTTGGGCGGTCGGTGCAGGAACATATTCCTTTAGTTGTGTTTGTTGCAGGTGTGTTATTTGACATTTGAGATTGGCGATGAATACTGCTTTGGTTCATTTTGGACGAAGAGTTAAGCAGATTCGAATATCGCAGAAATACTAACGCGTAGCATGCATAGACGACAGCGATGAGTCGCAGAGATGGGCAAATGAGTTGTTAGGTGATGATGAGGTATGTTTATGTATGCTGCATACTGGTTTGGACAAATCATGCTAACCTTGCACGCTACAGGTCGACGATATATTGCATAGACATGCCGTCTCATTGCGTTTGGAGAATGGTTCAGCCGAGGCTGGCTTCTTTTCACAGATCTTTCCTATTGCAAACGTACCCTCGTTATATGTTATAAAGTAATGCAAATCATATTCCATATGTGATGTATTTTGGGCTAACACTTTAGCAGCAATGGCGCAATGATCGACTATGCTCATGGCGAAATCAGCCTTAGCACTTTATCTGATCGACTGAAGCGATCTTTAAGTCAAGGCGGAAATCAGCCCAATGCTCCTTTGGAGTCAACTCCTCCTCCCGCTCTTGCTCCGATCTCCCATTCTTTCGCACAACCGACCTCTTCTGGCTCATCTGAGTCCTCCTCGACTAGCCAAACCCGCCACCCTCCCAATCCCCAGAGTACAGCATCAAAAGCCTCAAATGCAGCCGAGAAAAGAAAACAATCTGCTTTATCACAGTCAGAAGGAGAGACAATTACTACATCACCTCAGCCGAATAACACAAAATATCAAGATGAATTGCGTCGCAAAAGATTACAGGAATCTGAAGAACGTCAACGAATATTAAAGTTATTACAAGACGATCGTGAGGAGCGTAGAGCCCGGAACCAAGATTTCGGCACAAGGGCCTCATCAGATTCTCCACGACCTGGGAAAAAGACTGCTAGGCCTACTGATGTTCATCATCACAGTGATTCTGCCCTCGCCATTCGATTATTTGATGGCTCTTCAATTAAACAACGATTTCCTCTTGATGCTACTTTGGGTGATGTGAGAGTTTGGATTGATTCTAATCGAACTGATGGTGATGTCCCGTATTCAATCATTAGCCAGTTTCCACATAAGAGTTTTTCTGCGTCAGATGAAAGTGAGACTCTTGTTACTTTAGAATTACATCCTACCGCTACGTTGATTCTCAAACCGGTTTCAAATTACTCGACTGCTTTCACGCCAACTAACGCCTTAGGAAGAATTCAAAATAGAGTCGCTGGTACTATAAATTGGGCATGGGGTACGGTTGGAACATTTTTAGGATATGGTGTACCGCGTGCTGAAGAACAGGAGGAAGTATTCAGAGTTCCGAATCTAGATGCTCATTATCCTGTAGAACGGATAGTGCATTCAAGGTCGGCATCACCTCCGGGACCTCAGACTTTGCATGATATAACCGACGAAAATAGTGACGATCGCAGGACGTATAATGGCAATCAATTAAACCTAGAAGATGATAGTTGAAAGCTGAAAGATTTGTTTTTTGTTCTGATTATACGCTAAATTAGTATATATATATATCTGTAGTTGTCTGCGTTCACTCTCCAAGAAAATTTTACGAGTGCACGAAATTGCTCTTGTCATGATAGGTCTCTGTATGGTTGGATTTGGTTCAATTTTTCAGTTTTCTTTTCTTTTACTTTTTTTTTTAATTTTTTTGCTATTTGGGTTATCTTTGGATTATTTTCGCATTACTTTTAATTTGTTATGAAAGCGAGAACTGGTTTTGTTTTGTTCGCTACAATGACATCAGTCATTATTCTATCTGCGATCAAAAAAAAATAGGTACAAAAATATGAAGTATCAAATCAAACGCCTGAACCAAGACGAAAGAGATAAACATTAACTTTCAGACTGCTCGTTATTTGAAGGTGATGCTGAACTTTCAATCTCTGGAATATTCCAATCAAGATCTGCTTTTGTGATTTCGCAATGGTTTACATCGTGTGCTAGACTGCGAATGACCGGATCGCTAGCAGTTTGAATCCATGCGCAATAATCTTCAATAATAGCTTTTGAATATACGTAATATACATCATGAAATGCAAATAAATGGTTGACATCTAGTAAAGTTTTGAGGATAGCTCTTTTTCCTCCTCGTAATATATAATACATATCATTCCAACATTTCAACGCTAGCTCGTAGTTTCGATAGAGTGGGTAAGCAAGACTTCGTCGAATACATGTGATTTTGAGATGTGGAACTGACATTATGGAAGAATCAAGATACGAAATATTTGATGCTAAAACTCCAATAGTCCAAGCTGATTCTGAAGTATGATCATCCATTGTAGTTCTAGCGTCATAACAGTATGCAAAAAGAATCGGAATCAAGTTTAAGTATAAAGCCTTTACGTTTTCCATAGAATCAATAATATATGTTCGACGTGGAAGATCTAACATTCTCTTTTTCTCTTCATCGGAGAATTCAATCTCTGTTGTGTTTCCGGAAGACACACTTCGTAGGTAATCTTTCACTAATCGAACTACGGATAGTTCGTACTTCAGCAGGTCAGGAATTTCATCATTTGCTAATAAGTCCGACAAGTAATAATCTGGGTCGAACTTTTCATTTTCTTGTTTAATTCTCTCTTCTCTTCTAGATTCAGCTGTGCTGGTTTCTGGACTATCTAGACCGTTTATATCATTTCCAATATCTCTAGTTTGACGTAAATACCCACTGTACTGTTGATTAAATCCATATTTGGCTGTGAGTAAACTGTCATCTTCTGGCATCTCTTGCTCTATCTGCCAATCAAAAGTTTCTGCGTCGTCTAATTCTTGGAGTAGTTTTAGCTGATCTTTGTCAAGTGCTATTGAGCTTTGCATGCCATTTTCTTCAACTGATGATCCGCTATGCTCAATCAGAGGTTTGCTACTTGTTGAGGATATTTCCTCAATCAAAGGCTTACTGGCTGCTGGTTCGATTTCCTCTATTAAGGGTCTATTCTCTGAAGCTGTATTTGTCTCTGAAATACCGTCATCCATCACTAAATCCTTAGACGCGGATGTAGACGCTGGTTCCCCAACTCTAGCTAATAGCTTCGTCATTAGATCTAAATCCGGAAAGTATTCACCAGTGGTTTCTTTAGGAAACTTGACTGCAAGTGTCGACTTTGAGATATCAAGAGAAGCACTAGCGCGATCATCATCCACAATATTTCCCGGAAAGTGAAGCCTACGCAAAGCATTATAAGCCTGTTCAGGTGCAGTGTATTGTTCATACAAAAGCTTACCGTAAATAATATGGCGGCAAGGAAAATCGAAATACATCGCCATCTGCACTGAGTTCCGCATTTTGCGCCTGTCCATTGTAACTTTAGCATAGACCTCTAGCAAACACAAACATAACAGAGCATACCTTCAAGTGAACTACTTTAATATCAATATAAATATACTCATCATCCTGCCGTACTGAGAAATGCGGAGTAATCATTTTATTTTCTATACTGAAAAATTACAAAGATTTCAAGATTTTATTGATATCGATGAAGTCATCGAGATGGTGCGCGTGCGGCTTAGTGAGTGATGGTTTAGACGTATTACGAGTGATACTTTCAGCGTAAGAGTACCGTACCCTTGATGTATGTTCGCATCAGGTTTTCCGGTACACGACCTCGAATCTGGACTTGGACATCGAATATCCAGAAATCATCCAATAGTCATATTTTTAATAGGCAATATACAAAAAATGTCTGCTCCGGAGGGATTACTAGCGCGGTCTATGCACGCGATGAAGGTTTATTTGCAAAATAGTAAGATTTGGAATCAATTGTAATAACTTGATATTTTCATCTAATTTCGTTCAATTATCCAGGTGCCAAAGTGAGAATGTCCCGGCAGCAGGTTTTTGATTTAGTAACATTTGATTCTCCCGAGTCTCTTTCAAAATGCATGACTAGAAGCGATCAAGAGTTAGGGGGTTATAGTACAGCTAATCTTGACTGGGACGAACAGGACAAGTGTGCTCATTTTCATGGAAATCTCTCTCTGGATCTTCCTCCGTCGCGGCCGGAAATTACGCGATCAGGATATGCAATGTTTCGAACAAAAGATAGACCAAAGAACTATAGAGGTGATACCATCTACTGGAATTTGACGGATCCGACACATATTGCAATGAGAGTTAAAGGAGATCAGAGAAAGTACTTTGTTAATCTGCAGTCGAAGACTGCATTTCCTACTGAGATTCATCAGCACAGATTGTTTCTTTATGACCCCGGAAATTGGGAAATTGCAGTTGTAAGTGTGATATTAAATTTCTCCGAGTGTATAAAGAGTGTTTTGTTAATAAGTTTTGTTATCAAATTAGATTCCTCTTAACCAGTTCCTGCTTACTCACTGGGGCCGAGTTGAGCAGCATCAGGTAATTGATAAGCGGAAAGTTAAGACTGTCGGTATAGGTTTACTTGATCGGAGATATGGACCATACAGTCTAAAAGTTGGCTGGATCAAGGCAATTAGCGATGAAGAAGCTCTGAGGTATTTGAAGGAGAGAAGAGAAAGATTTGAGGAATGGAAGAAGAGCAATCCGGTTGCCGCTGCCGTTGTTGAGAAGCAAGAAGCAGAGCACTTGGAGGCGACCAAAATTAAAAAAGAGCCCACGAAAGAGGACACAATGTCTCTGTAATTATTGTTGGAATTATTTTCTTGGGCGGTTTTTTAATATTAGTGTATTATATAGGTTTATTGTTATAATTACAAATTTATGTGCTACCATATCCCAAGTTTCACTTTCAATTACATATGTATGTGAGTCCCTAACTGATCCATTTGGAACCAGTAAGCTGCTCATAAGCCTCAATATACTTCTCACGGGTCTTCTCAGCAATATCAGCAGGCATCTCAACATCCTCCTTGTAAGCAAGATCACTCGAAGTCAACCAGTTACGGAGGAACTGCTTGTCGTAGCTGTCTTGTCCCTTTCCGACAGCGTAAGTGTCTGCGCGCCAAAATCGAGAAGAGTCTGTAGAGATAGTTAGTAGTGTATGCAGGTGTTAACGAGCGTAATGATTGAACGTACCAGGAGTGAGAACCTCATCAACGAGGACGACATTGCCCTCCTCATCAACACCAAACTCAAACTTTGTGTCTGCTATTATGATACCCTTGGTTGCAGCGTATTCTTTAGCCTTGACAAAGAGCTTGACGGCAAGTTCAGCAATCTTCTTTGCATTTTCCTCGCCAACAATCTTTACAGCCTCGTCAGGATGAATGTTCTCGTCGTGAGAGCCAAGATCGGCTTTAGTACTAGGAGTGTAGATAGGAGAATCAAAAGCCTCGCTCTCTTGCATTCCTTCTCTAATTTTGATTCCGTGGACAGTACCCTTGGCCTTGTATTCCTTCCAAGCGGAACCGGTCAAGTATCCGCGAACAATTGCCTCAATTGGCAATATCTTATATTTCCGTACTAGCATACTGCGTCCTTCTAACTGATCCCTATATTTGAGGACAGATTCAGGAAGAGAGGAAATATCGCAGGTAATGAGATGGTTGGGACACACATCTCCAAGAATCGAAAACCAGAACTTTGAGATCTGAGTAAGAAGCTTTCCCTTTTCAGGTATGCCCTGTATATAACACAGCAATGTTAGCAAATATATTCCTGTAGATTACAGCAGACAGTACGTTCGAAATTACGTTTTTCATGATAACGTCATAGGCCGAGATACGATCAGTAGCGACGAACAGCAGAGTCGAATCGTCAACGGAGTAGATATCGCGCACTTTGCCCTTTGCAATCAAGGGCATAGTTCCTTCGAGATTTGTAGCAGTCAACGACATATCTAGATGCTTATAGCAATCAGAGTAATATAAAAAAGATGTATGGCTTTGAGATACCTTTTAGGTAAATATATCAAGGGTTGGTTGGGAGCATGCAGAAGACCAACCGAAAAAAATCCAAAATCCCACACGGTCAGTGACTTAAACTTTGGTAAATTACTCAATGAGAGTTTCTGCTTCGTTTGAGATCACTCTAACACGCACGAACTACCTGTTGAAACTGCTGCGCTTTGACGTATCCTCCCTAACATTCGCAAAAGGTGTTTTAATGATGGACTTATTGCATGATATGTGCTGCTTGACTCCGCGGTTCGTGGTGCTCAGCTGTAGTGGAAAACTGTGTTACAATCAGAGCGCGTTGCACCGATCTAACGCGCTCAACTTCTCGTTTTAAAGCCCAATGTCACTATATACTGTTCTGTAATCTATATCTTCTTTCTGTTGCTGTTAAATTAGTAAACTACCTACTGCTTGCTGCTGCTTGTTTGTGCAAGTAACCGCGAGAGTACTGTTGCAGTTGCGGTTTGCTTACTGACTGCTGAATCTATGTCACGCAGCGCGTCCAACAGTCGGACATTCTCTTCTGGTCTACTATCTGAACAGTATCTGGAATATCGTAAAAAACACTGTATAACAACTGCTGAAGTGCTCACAGCCTCTTATTTATTCCAAAGCAGCGCAAAGGAATCGCGACGATGCACAAACAAAACAGCCCACAGTCGATCCTGGCGCGCGTCGCACAAAGCTCGCCCACACGCGTCGCGCGTTTATAAAAACAAACCTGGCCTCCTCCTCTTCTTCTTCCCCACACTGCTCTTGCACTTCTGCATCTTCTATCAGCTGTGGTCGCTTTCTGCTCTGCTTTGCTTTGAATAAAATTGCAGATTAAACTACACTTGCTTTATTACTGCAGTCAGCTATGGACGCTCCTATGTTTCTCTCTGACCCGTTGGACTACCAATCTACTCTTTACGACGAGATCGCTTCTGCAAGAGCTTCTTCGAGAAGACCCCAGACAAACCCCGAAACTTCTCGCCATCTGAACAGCGATCTCTCTTCGTCCCCTCCGCTGTCTGCTTGCGGAGCCATCAACGACCGCGACGTTGTCGTCGATGAGTTAGACAGACCTGTGGAAGATGCTTCCTTTACCTCTCTTAGCTTTTCCGATGCAGCGAACTCGCCCAACTCTCTCCTTTCGACTCCCGTTTCCAACCGCAGTGCTGGTTCCGGCAATTTGCTTTCGACTCCTGCTTCGACTCCATTTCGCTCTGTCGAGAGTAGCGCTGGAAAGAAGCAACTAGCTGCTGCATTTATCTCTCCGCGCCAAGGTTCATCAAAGGCTGGTGAGCTAGACTCACGCGTCAATGACGAGGAACAAGATACAGAACTCGAATCTGAAGAATCTGATACAACTGCAATTCAATCTGATGTGAGAATGGTACTTGATGAGAAGCCTCATCCATCTGCGTGTATTTTTGTTGCTAGGTACGCTCACTTTTGATCTCTAGTGCCACTGCTTCTATTAACAGTTATTCAGCCTCTCGTCCTCTCACTCACTGGAAAATTTGAAAATTGCCGTTAGTGAAATTTTTGAAAAGGTGAGTGACCTCAGTGCCTTCTCGTGCGAAAATCTCTAACACTGTATAATAGTGGCAACCACTTGACGTTACCGTTCATAGAGACAGTTCAGATCGCCCCTATGCCTTTGTACAGCTTCGTTCATTTGAAGACGCGCGTGATGCTCTTGAATCGCGTCGCGGCGAGATTATTCTTGATCGTCCAATTCGATGTGAATTTGCTCGCGTCAATAGATCTGTATTCTTGGCCGCTACTAAGAGAATCGTCAGTCGTGAGGTACATTATCACAACATATTCTTTGGCTCTTTATATTTGAATGGCAGCTGACGATTCACTGTATTTAGGATGCCGAGAGAAGTTTTGGTAGGTTTGGGCAACTGGAATTTCTAATTATTGCGAATATATCTTACGGACGAGGAATTCTTGGAGGATGGTGCGCGAAATTTGAGTACCGTGAAGATGCCATCGAAGCTTACTTTGTATGTGTACTGCTTTCTGACCTTTTATTTGTCCAAGTAAATTAACAGTTGAACTTTAGTCCCTTCGAGCTGAAAGAGTGTGTATTTTTCTACTTGGTTATGAATACGAGTAAGTGCTAATGCAATTGCTCTACAGGAACTAGTTGTATTCTATATTCAAAATCCAGATCCCAATATCCCGGCATCAGCAGAAAATCCAAGCGTGTTTGTTCGTAATTTGGAACCGGGCAAGGTGACCTCTGACTTACTTATCGATAAATTCAAACCTTATGGAGAGGTTTTGGATGCTGAAATAATCAATCCCGTGAATAATACTGGTATGCATCGCCATGGTGTGCTAGCGCGTATTCTAATCAACTAAACTGAGATGCAGATGAACCCGCTTGTGCCTTGGTGCGATTCAGTAATATCGATGAAGCTCGCCGAGCAATTGTTGAAGAGGTAACACTAACACCGTTTACGTCTTTATGTACCGAGTACTAAACAGAATTGATAATGTAGAACAAAACAGTGTTTTGTGGTCGAAGAATCTATCTAAGCTACGACAATCTTTCTACAATCCCCACTACTGTTAAACTAGCTCCTGCTCCAAAGTTCTCCGAGTCTTCCTTTGCCGATTCATCTTCGGCTTCTGTTGCAGATGAGAACAACTCAAATTACAACTCTCATGATAGCAGAGCTGGATCAGCATCATCTTCTCCATTGCAATATCAGTCAAAGTTTCTATCAACGACGGAAGGACATGGAGGACGTGGTAATGGGAGTAGTAATGCTCGCGGTCGTGGGATTCGACGACCTTATCCAACAGATGGAATCTTAGGTAGAGGCCGAAGAAGTATTCTTGTTGATTCTACTGGATCGTTCAACAATAATGCATGTTCGGTACAATACGTTGAGGTAATTTTGCTCACGAGTATCTGACCCTGCCTATTAACGATTATGCTAATCTATAAAATTTAGGATCAATTTCAGTATGACCCCATGTACGTGGATCATTCGGGAATGTATGCCAATCCTTATTTTGCGACAGTGATGCAGCCTAGTCCGGAGTTTTATCAAATGCAGCCAGCGCAAGGGTCAGCGCCTACAGCTACATATATGCATCCTCCGCAGCAAATGACACGTACTCATCAACAATCAGATCACCAAAACGGTACGCAGCAGCAGCAGCAACAACTTCATCAACAACAGCAACAACAACAGCAACAACAACAACAAATGCTGCAGCAACACGCTCCGCAGCAGCAGTATATGGATAATAATGTCGCGATTCCCTTTCAGTTTTTCCCGACATACCAAATTCCATATCCCATATTTCCGCGTGGAGTTCAGCCACCTATGCAGCCTATCCAGCGTCCACAGCAACATCAGGCCAATCAATATCCAGGACATACTGATGGTTCTCAAAATACAGAATCGTCAGATTTGAACGGCCGAGCTATTCCTTTGGACAGTTCTCCTGCGATAGAAAATTCTGAAGAGTATATGGTTGATAATGTGAGCCAGGGTGCAGTTAGTAGTGCACCGGGAATGATGATGATGCCACCTGCTTATGACTATAATGGCCAAGTGTTTTATCATATGCCGTATCAAATGACCCCGCCATATATGTTTTCGCCGCAACATCAACATCAACAGCAACAACAGCAACATCAACAGGCACAGCAGTAAGTTTGTAAATTTTGCGGTATAGTTTGCTGCAAGAGTTGAGTTGGAGCAATAGCTGTTGCTTGATAGTCAGGTAGTTCTAGTTGTAAAAAAAAAGAATGTCAATGAGTATCTAGTTGAAATATGACCTTGTTAATAGTAATAATAATAATAATAATAATAATAATTATAAGAATATATTATACAAGATGCAAATAACAAAACTTTTCCCTACAATATACACTTAATCTCTCATTTGGCGAATATTCAAATTTATGCGTTTTGACTGAATCCATTTCCTGTAGTTTTCTCTTCCACGAATAACTTGATCAGAGATTTGACTGTTTTTAGTTATATTAGATAAATAGTCGTATTCAGTCAAGTAGTCAGGTGAAGTATTATCCCAAACTCGACCAACTCCGTGATATGCAAATCTCGACTCGCCGCTCATAATGACAACATCACCACTTCTAAGACGGAGTTGCAAAGGCGGAATTGATTTATTTACAGCGCAGAAAAAGATTGCTTCACAACCGATACTTAGAGATGCCAAATCTGCACTTGATTTCTCTGCGACGTCTTGATGAGGAGACAGGATATCTCCGTCTGAGTAAAAGTTTACAATGCTGGCCTCTGGTACAAGCGTTGATTTGAATATTGATTCCGCACAACTGCAAAGCAGTGTTGTGAGGGACGGTGGAAAGATTGGGCATCCTGAAGTGTTTGGCTCCCAAGATGGATACTTCTTTGTAGTCCAGTTATATTGACCACCCAAAGTCACCCACCGCAATTTCCGTGACTGTAAAGCGGAAAGTGAGGTTGGCGATGAAGCAGGAGTAGGAGATGATTTGCAGGGCATAATTTGCAAATCAGGCGGGTATGCAAAGAGGTGAAACGGTTCAGGAAGTGAATATGAAGGATGTAAGTTGGTGAGATGATCTTTCGGTGGTAAATATTCTTCAACCACGTTTACGACTAACTGTCGCTGCACATCAGGCGATAACAATCCTGGATATATTATTAATCCTGGAACGGAAGCTATTCGTACTTCACGAAATGTTTTATCGAACTGAACTCCTAAATTGTCATAATCCACAGGCGACCTCGACCGATCAATGAACGCTCTCATTGCACTCACAGTCTCGTCTGTAACAGGATAACTTGTTATTGTCGCATCCCCAGGATAAATTTCGTTGTATTTATCTATCGAAAGAGGATCAAGAAGCGTTGTAGTCTCAGGAACAGTTCCAGGATTTGAAGCGTAGGCGTCGAAACTCTCATACGGCAAATGTCGATAAAACTTGTACAAAGGCTTGAACGCATTCGCGTTGCTTCCTTCCGTTTGCATAAGAAATATTCAACTACACTGATAGAAAAAAAAAACACATATATCTATATACAAAAATTTACTTGTCTAATTCAGTTCGTGATATTCAAAGTATATCTGCCGATAAAAATTAATTAACCACAAGACCCTCATCAAAAGTAAGCGAACCGGCCGCCGCGCCTCGGCCAAAGGCTCATCGTCGTCGTATTCAATACACAGATCTCATTGCTAATAGCTAGTTATTTACTCAACAACATTTAAATATGGATGGTGGATCAGAGCTATTTGCCTCGTATGAGTCTGACTTTAGACTTGCGTATGCGGAAGTCACGCAGAAGATCGACCAGATCCCAGAACTGGCTGCTGGTATGTATTTAGTTTGGTTCGTTTGTATTACTCGGAGAATCAATGGTGGCTAATCGATATCACGAATGATTAGAGCCGCGGAAAGCGACCATTAGAGCTGCGGAAAGAGCTATTGACGAGGCAGATGAAATTGTAAGTTGTTTTTGACTGTTCTTGAGTGAGGTAGTTAGCAAATACTGACGTGCCTGATAAAAAGATGGGGCAAATGACTATCGAGCTGCAAAATATCTCCTCGGGCAGCAGAGCAAAGCTCAACACTCGTCTACGCAACTACCGCGCTGAACTGGATTCTGCTAAACGCGATCTTCGCCGTGCTTCAGAGCAAGCAGATCGACAAGAACTCTTTGGTGCTCGTGCAAAGGCTTCCGGCGGTGCTTCACTCTCCGCTGACGACATGTCGCAAGACCAGCGTCAACAGCTACTCAGCGGTACTGACAGACTCGAGTCTTCTTCGCAGCGTCTTCGTGACTCTCAGCGAGTCGCAAACGAAACTGAAGCTATTGGTGCTAGCATTCTAACCGATCTTCGCGGCCAGCGCGAACAGATCGTCAACTCTCGCAATGTCCTTATGACTGCAGATGGGCATGTCGATAAGAGTGTACGGACACTTCGAGGTATGGCAAGACGTATGATTACAAATAGGCTAATCACTATTGGAATCGTTGCTTTACTTATTCTTATTATCGCTGCTATCTTGATGGGTCGTTTTATTCCTCGGCGCAGATAAATGTTAAGTCAGATGGGTAATGTGGTGGGAAGAGGGGGAGGGGGAGCATTGTCGTTGTTAACTGTGTTTTTTATTTGATTATTTTGGGACGTTTGTCTGTTTTATCATTCTATTTGCAGTACACTGTAGAATCTTAACATTATACACTTTGAGATACATTTTGGAGCTGTTCTACTAACCATTAAAAAGCAACATTTGTATGAACTATTCACAAGTGCAGCTCGTTATAAATAGACAGTAAATAAAAAAATAAAAAAAAAAGTAAAGTGCGATGTCTGTGGATCGAACACAGGACCTTCAGATTAACAACCGAAGTGTGACTTCAGTCTGACGCTCTCCCAACTGAGCTAACCCCGCCTCTTTCTTATTTTTTCAAGAAAAGTGGCGTACAATTAGCCTCAGAGCCACGTGATTGAGAAATTTGAAAGGAACTATAAATTCGGACGACAATTTACTAACAGTGACACGAAGTGTAAGAACAGCTGTTCATGTATCGAAATGGATAGAGCTAAACAATTTAGATCAAAAAAGTATATGTGCCGAGAATTTGCCAAAAGTTTAGTGAACTCAAGGGATTTCAGTTTGAGGATCAACAGCTTAGGCTACTCTCAACAGAGAGAGGAGTATCTTGCTAGTTATATATATTTTGACAATGTTTGCAATAATAATTGCGTAAAAGAGTTTTGTTAGTTGCTAGATTGGCTCATTACGTGAGAGAGATTATGACATAGCGGGTCAGGAGAATCTCGAATACCTATATTTTTCAGGATTGACTAGTGGAGAGCCATTCCTCTGGCTACATACATGTACTCATAAACAAAAAACAGGCTAATCCATCTTTTACAAGTGCACGGTGAGCAATAGAAAGATAACAAATACGAAAACATCATAACGTAATCATTATTACAAACATATGTAGTACTCCTCTCTCTGTTGAAGGTAACAAATATTCTTGATCCTATTGTTATACACTCAAGACTTTGGCAAATTCCCATACTTGTAGTAATTAGATATTTCCTACTTCTATGATCTTGCTGTTCATCCTCTTCCGTTGCTTTCCTTGCCACCCTGTCTACTGCCGCTGCATTTCAGCCGTTAACAAGACTCCACTCGTATATCCAGCCATACATTTGTATATCTAATGCAATGGATGCTGCCATGCTTCGTGTTGCTGTTAGCGGATCTCTAAGTTTATTTATATGCAAGAGTCCTGATCTGTACTTCCATTTAAGTCCCTTGATCACGTGGCTCGGAGACTAATTGTAAGCCATCATCCACAGAATCTCTTTCTAGAGTATGTGCTACAAGTCATGTGTCTAAATACTTTGTTGTTACACTATGAAAACTGTCTTTATAGTAAACACAGAGCTCTATTTTGAAAGTGCAGCAACTAATCTAGAGCATATCAGAGCTCCGTAGGTGAAAACATGAAGAGTCGATGTTGAAGGACAGATGTTCAGCTTTGATAATACCAGGGACAGTAGGTATTTGTATAACAGCAATTGGCTCTGTTTGATAGCATCCCTTACCGCTGCAGATAGTTTCAAATTTTGTTGAAAGCGAAATGGTTATATTATCACACTCAAACGAGATTGCGTCGTGCCAGATTATTGCAGGGCTAACTTTTTCAACACTGTAGAGTAAACTACCTGTGCAGGACGTCTGTTGCTAAGCATTAAGGCTGTCAAGCATCAAGTTGGACTACCTGCGCTGCAGTAGGCAACAGATTAACATTTTCCTCTGTAAAGTACGTTTGGCCTACAAGACAGTTCTCTCTTATACGTCCACAAAGTTGCGCTGCAGGCTTTAACTACACTTCTTCTAATCCTATTGATTACTTCTACGAACTTTACGCTATCCGCCGCAACAGAGTGCTTTGGCAGCAAACGCATAGAATCGTCGCATGAAATATAACCTCTGACCATGTTAGAAGCTGAGTCTCGCGGCATGTAATGACGTGCAGCAGCTGTATCTGCTTAGCCTCTTCTGCGGCCTAGAATAAGCGGATTACTGTTGAGCAAGATATTTTAACTTAGTAGGAAGGGAAACAAAGTGAGTGGAAAAAAAAAACTCATAGGCTGCTGATTCTCATGCGCTGTCATCGTTGAGTTTGCGTTGAGTTCAAGGTTATTATTGAATTTTCTCCTCCAGATATTCAATACCGTTAGTGCTAATTTCTCTACACGACAAGCGGAAGCGTCACCATAATTTAAATATAAATAATTAACCTTAAAGAATAAATTTTTTTGTCCAAAAGTATTTGGAGCATTCTACTTAGTAGGTATTAACAAAGATACTTTACTATGAGCTCCCATAAGTCATATGTAACGCGTAACCTGCTAACTAGACACGCGCTATTTCAACTTCTAACTCTGCATCTCATATTCATGAAAAGCCACCACAAAAGGTTTCCTCTCAATGCTAATCACAAATAAATCTCTCATCTGTATCTTAGCTACTTTATTACTCTCACATCTCCAATTATTCACTTAATTTGATATTTAAGGCTTGACGGCTGAAGTCACGTGAGAAAATATGTTAATACGTTGACCCTAACCTTATGTTTACATGATCTAGAAAGGGGGTAGTTGGTAGTTTTGTTTACATTTTGCTTTGAAAGCTTCTTTTGCCGCAATCTACAGTTTGTTTGCTTTTATAATATATATTACACCGGCTCCTTTTTTGTTTCTCTGATTTGCGCTTGTTATAGCTATTAATACTATTTGAGGTAAGGGAAAATATTAATTCTTTGTATTTTGAAGATGTATGGGATGCGTTAGGTGGGAGGTGGTATGGGCGCGTCGGATGATTGATTGTTGTATATTGATCGTCTCGATGATTTACATGTTCCATTTGCGAGTAAATTTGTACGATTATGGAGCTAACGAATCTTTTAGAATCTACCATTTTATAGCAAACGAATCAAAGATGTCTTCTAAATCTGTGAGTGTTTCTTTCAACGCGACAGAATATTAAAAGTAATTGGTGTTGGTGCTAATCGAAAAACAAAACCAATACAGGCCACTACTAAAGCTTATCAGAATGCGTTTGCATTATTTGATAAACGTGGAACAGGGAAAGTTTCTCTTCAGGCTTTAGGCGATTTACTTCGTGCATGTGGACAGAATCCGACTTTAGCTGAGATTGATGAGTTGGAGGAATCTGTTGGAACTGATTGTAAGTCGCGTTGATATGACAGAAAGAATAGTCTTTGGCTTGCGGGGTTTAAAATATGATATTAACGGAGTGGACTTTAGTTGATTTTGATACTTTCCTTCAAGTTTTAAACCGACCTGATGGATTCAGAGCACCAGGTGAACCTGAGGATTACGTTCGCGGATTCCAGGTTTTTGATAAGGAGAAGTCTGGATTTATCGGTATTGGAGAACTTCGTTACAGTTAGTTTTTCTTTGTTATTTATCACCGGGACGTGTTCTAATTCTTGAGATATAGTTTTAACTTCTTTGGGAGAGAAACTATCAAATGATGAAGTCGATGAGTTATTAAAGAACGTTAGCGTAACCAAGGATGGTAACGTTAATTACACAGGTATGTCTGTATAATTTCTTTTAAGACAGTTTAAAACAGGAAAATAAACTGATTGCTTTTAATATAGATTTCGTTCGTATGATATTGGCAAATTAAATTATATCGTCTGCCTGGCTATGCAAAATTTGGCTCTTTTGTTTGTTTGAGTTATAGGGAAATGGGGAATTGATGTGTCTTGAAATTCAGATCACTAATATGCCGTTATTTGTTCGGTTCGAGAAATATATGTATGGAGAAATTTGTATATGAGCGGGTAATGAATCTTTTTTTTTCTACAATAATTCCGACCCAGTTTCTTTTTATCAAAATACTGTAATTTGTAAAATTGTATTATTTACTTCATGCTCTATCGATGTATTGCTAACACACAAAGACCATATTTACTTCTTCTCCTCGAGCGACTTCAAAAAGTCACTGTGATATCAATGTCAGTTTTTTTGACTTCCGTATAAAATTCAAAATAAAGACGAGGAACTTACGCAACGAAATCGGCCTCCTCGGGGGTAGAAGCATTGATAGGAGGAGAAGTAGGCTTTTCAACGGGAGCCTTAGACAAGTTCAATCCAACAACGAGAAGGGCAGCGGCACTAAGAGTAGCGATCGAAAGCTGGAATACTTGCGTTAAATTAAAGATGTTTCTTGAATTACTATTTGAGATTTATCTAAATCATACCTGATGAGGCTTGACGGTCCGTCCCATAAGTTGATAAGCTCCAGCCATTTTGTGTATATGTTATAAATGCTAAAAGTCATGAAAATAATCAATATTAGTTTTGTGTTGATTTCGTATGTATGATTTACAAAAGTCCGAGAAATTCCGTGTGCAGAGACCGTTCGTTCACTTTCAACTTTAACTGCAGAGAATAAGGCAGCAAAAAAACCAAATCAATTCACAACAGCAATTCATTAATCAGAATGCAAAAAACAACAACAATTGATACTCACTTTTTTTTTTTGAAGAGACAAAAATTGAAAACAGAATGTGTGGATATTCAATGTGATGTTGGGCGGGAACAGAAAGTGTTCTTTTCCCGGAGAGATCGAACCTGGTTGGTCAAGCGTGTTAGGGAACGGGTTACAATTGTTACCCGGCGTTAAAGTCACTTCTGCGATGCTGTATTTAATGGACCATTTGACTGTATAAGAATTGAATAATATCTGAATATTTACTGGCTAATGACACGATAGCAAATGCCCTCTAACATTAAAATTCTAGATAAGAATACGTTAAAAGACTGGCTTCTTACAATTCCTAGAACTACTTCCTTTGCTATTGTTGACGTAAGAGACGATGATCATATTGGTGTAAGTATATTTCAAATATTTAATAATTCCGTGGTCTTGAGTATTAATATAATTGTTATAAATGTTCAGGGCCATATAATATCATCTCGCCATCATCCATCATCTACATTTGCGCATAATTTACCTTACCTATATCAAGAACTTCAGGAATATTCCGCAGTTGTGTTTCACTGTGCTCTTTCGCAACAACGAGGACCTGCTGCTGCCAATATGTATCGACGATACGCAGAAATGATCAATGATGTAAACAATAATCAAGATATATATGTGTTGAAAGGTGGATTCACAGAATGGCAACAGGTATTCGGAAAAGATCCGAGGTTAACAGAGGATTATGATGAGGTTGGGTGGAAAGAGTATTACTGAGAATTTACATTTATATTGATGAAATTAACAAACAAGATCTGAATGTTGGCTGTCTACTCCTTCTGTATAGCTCTGACGCGTATATTATGCGAGCATGGCCTTCTATCATCTTATTCAAAGCACGTCACGCACAACCTAAACTTATAGATCAGTCACAGTCATTTCGGAGTTATCGAGTCAGAATATTCGCAATTGGCATTTAATAATGGGACAAATGTTTTGGTGCAAGAACGATATACTCTGAAATAGAACAGGGCTTGCTACTTCAACGTAACACCAACTTGATCATGCTAAATTTGCAAGTGATTGAGTTTTCAACAGGCAATCTTTCGAAAATTAAATAGTTTACATAAAAAGAAACATATATACAAACATAAAGCTCACAGATAAGAGTGAGTTAAGTAAAGAAAAGCGCCATTACCAATGCAAGCAAGAAATAAAAAAAAAAGTCAACCCAAAGAAGCAATTTCAAGAACTGTAATTATCATGTAATTTCATGATTTTTTTCAATCCTTCATTCTCAGTTTGTAAAGCATAAATAGTCTCATAAAGTGAAGTGACATCAGTTTGGCTCGCGGAGGCCGTAGTAGTAGGTTCAGATGACTGTTTAGAATTGGTAGTCATTTCGTCCAAACTTTCAGATCCACAGTCACTGTACCTGTAAGCCATACGTAAAGCGTCTGAAAGTGATTTGATACGCTCGACTTGGTCTGCGTATAGACTATGCAGTTCATCATATCGAGCGCGTTCTTCTTCCAATTTAGACGCGTAACTTTTATGAATTTCAAGTGTGGATTCCGCTCTTGTAAGAGTATACTCACGGAGTCCAGCCATCATACGAGAAATAGTATGATCATATTGTTGAGTTAAAATATCGAGATCATCACGCTCGGCTCTATACACTCGTAACTCATTCCTTAGTCGTTCATTCTCCGCCTCCAAAGCTGCGTTTCTATCAACGTTGATTTTTTCCTGTTTTTTATTGTCTTCTGATGCTGCTAATGAATTTCGAAGTTCCTCAACGCCATTCGGCGAAGTAGCTGAAGCAGCAGCACTCAGTGCGGAAGAAGATGCCCCAAGAGATTCTGCAAGGCGGAATAATCGAGCAGTAAGGTCGCGATTCGTAGCCAGCGCAGACGAAAGATCAGCCAGCATCGACCACAGCATGCTCATGTTAGGATCCACGGTCATTTGAGAAGCAGGAGGTAATGAAATCATTTATGTACACTGTTGTTGAATATGGAAGAACGATATGCTGTTGGAAGGTAGATTGGTGAACTTGATTGAGGGTTTGGTGTCTTGGTGCGGCGGGATTTCGTTAGGGGGGGAAAACCAAATCTGGATTTTGCTTGGTTCTGGATTCTGATACATTGTTTGTCAATTCCCAATAGATATGCCATATTAGAGTGGTTTGATACTTTGTATAGGTCATGCAATGCACACAATTTAAGGAAATCCGAGCAATTTCCGGGTGTGAAGAGCAACATTACTCGAAGCGATTTCTCGAAACGTAGACGCTTTTGCGATGCTTAATTCACGCGATAGAAGCAGGTATCGATCTTTTTGGAAAACAACTGTACATATCTGACATTATGTTTTATTATTGTTTTCTTAATTTCCTGTGGCGAGCTGTTTTGAAAGAATCTCCTATTCATACGACTATGTAGCGTCGTATTGCTCTTTGCTTACTAGCGCAATACCTTGAGCGCATTTGATTTCTAATATATCTGAACAAGTGCATTAACAAAATACCAGTCAGCTTCTAAGTACTACTGCTACTACTACTACTACTACTACTACTACTACTATACCAGGATTATCCACCTTGGCGCTTGCGCAGAAGCGAAGCGTTCCGGCTGTGTAGAACAATAGTAAAGCCAACAATACCAACTTCTCTTACCATTGCTCGTTACTGCGGCTCGTCCCTGTACCTTCACCAGCAGCAGTTCTTTCTCCAGATGTGCTCCTGGTTGTGTCTCGAAGGGCCTCACTTCGGATTTGTAGCCCCTATTTGCTGCTCTGGCTTTAAGGTCTAAAGAGATCTTTTTGCTCTTAATATCCTTCTCTTCTTCTCCTCTTCTCTTCCTCTCTTCACTCCTTCGTCTTCCGTTTCGCAACTATGGAGCAATACACCACGCCTGCCAACCAGACAATCTCCTTTCTCTACAATGATGGAGCATATGCCACACTTACAGTCGCTGATCTCAATTCCTGGCGTAAACTGTACATTGTTGCTTGCTGCGTCTTTGGAGTCCATATCGGCTCTTGTACTGCCGTTGCTATTGTTCTCGCTGTCTTGACTAAAGGTCGTCGTCGTCTTACTCCGGCTTTCATTTTTAATGAGATTTGTCTGTTCCTTGTTGCCTTACGTGCTGGCCTTTGGATTACCTATGCTCTTGGCCCGCTAGCTGATTTTGGTGTTACATTTGCAAACTACGATGGAGACGTTACATCCCATTCACTACTCGTATCCGCAGTCACATCTGCTTTACAGGTCTTTATCACTATCGGAATCGAACTTTCCTTGATCTTTCAAGTTCGAGTGATCTTTGACTCTAACCGTTTGCTTAAACGACGAATAACTTTGATTTGTGGCACTCTTGCTATTTCTGTTGTCGCATTTTGGATTGTTGTTGTGGTTCAGAATATTCAACAGATATATAGTGTTGAGGTTTATTATCAAACGCAATGGGCGTGGATTGTTGCTAAAGTTCTTTATGCTTTCTCGATTTCGTTTTACTCTGCGATTTTCTCGTTCAAGCTTTATCGTGCGATTCGTCAACGCAAAATCCTTGGTATTAACGAGTTTAGTCCTTTACAAGTTATTCTTGTAATGACTACTCAAATTATGATTGTTCCGCTCGTGTTGACGATTATTCAAGTGGCGACAGATCTCGGTCCTCCAATGTCTTCTCTTGGAACTCTTTTTGTTGTCCTTTCTTTACCGTTATCCACACTCTGGGCTTCTGCTACAAATGATATGATTGTCGCAAACAGACGTTCACAACAGAGCACAAATGCTTCGGGTAATTCTCGTTTACCAAACGTTAAAGAATCTACCGGTGGAAATTCGAATTTCTCGGGTGCTACTTATGCTTATGATTACACTACTACAACTACTTCCTCAGCTGATCAATATAATGAACTCGATCTTGAAGAATCTGAGAAGTCATTTTGGAAACCCAGTGGTGGTGGTGTGACTGTTACTCGTACAATTATTGCAGAGTAAATATATACTAAAAATTTTGAGATTGCTCTATTTCTTTTTCATTATTATTATTATTATTACTATTATTATTGTTTGTTTTGTTGTTGGGTATATGAGTATGTGAATGTGTCTGTCTTTCTCCTTTCTAATTATAACATTGGGTTGTTCGTTGGTGAATATATATGCAATAGTTTATTGATTTTAATTTTCAAGATTAATTTAAATAATTCAATTTCGCAAGTGTTATAATAAATAACTTTTATATGTACTACAAACTGTAAATACGTATAAATACAAATGCAATGCTGACTATATAACTATACGGGATAACACATAAAAAAAATCGAAAGCGCCAAAAAATCAAAACAGCATTATTAAAGAGAAAAAAAAAACAAATTGTAATTATACAAAGCGCAAGTATTGACTATACAATAGTTCATGAGGTTTGTAAAGGGGAGACGCATAAATTTGTCTCTGAGCGATTGTTGTTTTGCGGTACATGAATTAATAAGCTGCAGTCTGTTATTTAAATTTCGCGGATAGCACAAATTGACTTCACACCGGAAAATATCAAGAAGAATGCCATATATTTCGTTAAATCAAAGTCCTTACAAATCGCACGTATATTTAACAATATTAGTATTTATTTTCCAGCTTTTTGTAGTTCCGTTCTGTAATTATAATTCAATTAGTCCCTCCTGCTTTTTCCTTCATAATAAAGATTACAAATTAGAGAGTAAAGATAATACGTACTTTAACTGAGAAGAAAAATCATCATCAGCATCATCGTCATCCCAATTTTCTTCCCAAAGATGTTCTTTTCCTCCGGGAATTGCTATCTCAGCATCGGCGTCATTCCAATCTGTATTAGACCATGTCAATATCTGTCATAAGTAAAATAATATAAAGTATTATATTCAAATACCTTCAGCGGGGAAATCCTCAAATTCGTCATCTTCTTCTAAAGTAACGGCAGCAGGCTTATCTTCAGCTTTCGAATTCTCAGCGAGTTTTTTATCTTCGGAGGCAGCAGTTGTAGAAGACATTGTTGTTGTATTCTGAATATCACTGTTTTTATTGACTGTTCGAAATCAGAATAGAACTTGGTGTATTAATAACAAGAGAGATCAATATTTGAGATCTGATTTAGATCGCGTTGGAACATGTTGGAGCCACAACGCGTCACTCAAATAAACTACATACAAAGCACGTGATATTGATATTTCTGTTTTGCGATCTTTCAGATTTTGCTGCTGTTTCCAAGTATATAGGTTTTTGTCGACTAATATACAGATTACTGGATCATTATTATTCGTATATAGTACAGATTTCTGTAGTAGTGGATTCAAACAAGGAATGTCGTCGGTAGCAAGTACTTCGTTATGGAGAGAACATAAGACCGCAGATGGTCGAAAATACTATTACAATTCGCAAACAAAAGAGACAAGTTGGGCAAAACCGGAAGAGTTACTTTCACCAAGAGAGGTAAATTTTTGTTTTACAATTGTTTTTTTTTTATATCTATGATTTTATACTGGTTTGCTTTGTTCTTTTGTGGATGAATGAACTAGATTTTATCTACTGCGACTAACAAGTTTATATTTTTTTATGATTATAGCGTGCTCTGGCTAAGACTCACTGGAAAGAATACGAAACAGCAGATGGTAGGAAATACTGGCACAGTAAAGAAACCAATGAATCAGTATGGAAAATTCCTGAAGCCTACAAACTTGCACTTGAAGAAGCAGATGAAGCAGAGGAAGAAGCTTCAGAAAGGGCAAAACTTGAAGCCGAATTAGGAGTGGGATCTACTTCTATTTCCGCTTCTGCTACGAGTAACGGTAATACTCCAGCTGCTCAAATTGAAGATAGGAAAGAAGAAGAAGAAGAAGAAAATTCGTATAATGGAAATAATATCGGAAACAACGGGCGGTTTGATTCTCATAACTTTTCAGCAAACGGTAACAATTCCGAAGCGATCTTTACAGCTATGCTAGTTGAGCATGGTATAGATTACACTTGGACGTGGGAACGAGCAATTCGTGAAATTATTCAAGAAGACGCATATACGTCAATTTCGGATGCGAAAGAAAGAAGAGCGACCTTTGATCGCCATGTGGCTGAGACAAGGAAAAAAGCAGGAGAGTTGGCAAAGGAGACAATTGAAAAGAGAAGAAACGACTTTGTGCGATTGTTAAAAGGGATGGATGAAGTTAAATCTTATTCTCGTTGGCTGTATGTTGTACGGATATTTTTTTGACTAGGAAAGTAAATACTAACAACTACAGAACAATACTTCCGCTGATCGAGGAGACACCGCAGTACCTGGCATTCCAAGACGACAATCCGCGAGTAGCATTCTACGACTACACAGCGCAACTCAGAAAAGAAGAAGATGCAGCGAGCGAGGTCAGAAGGAGGAGAGGAATGGCCGCTATTCGCCAATATTTCGAAACTAGATGCCAAATTGATAACTTAAGTCGTTGGCAAGACGTCAAGACTAACATGAAGCGAGACCAGGAATTACGCGAGGAACCTACAGTTAGAGAACTTAATATGCTTGATATATTGGCTGTGTTTGAAGATGTTATGAAGCACGTCGAGCGGCAATTTCTGGATGAGCGAAAGGAAGCTAAACGTGAGCAAATGAAGGTCGAACGACATCGACGTGAAGCTTTTATTGAGCTCTTGCAGAGTCTCGTTGAAGAGGGCAAAATTACGCATGATACGCGGTGGATGGATGTATTCCCTTTGATCAAAGACGACGAGCGGTATGTTGATATGGTAGGTCAGGCTGGATCAACGCCGCTGGAGCTAGTATGGGACGAGGTGGAGAAGCAGAAGAAGGATTTGCGGATTAAGAGAGATATTGTACTCGACGTACTGGCTGAGGCCCAGTTGGAGATCACAGAGCAGACGCCGTACGAGGAGTACGAGAAGATAGTATCTGGGCACCAACTCACCGCGTCGATGGGCGAGGATGTGCTAAAGTATGTCTTTGAACGGCAACAGCAGCGGGCGGAGCGCAAGGCAGAGGAGGACAGGCACCAGGAAGAGCGGCGGCTGCGACGCAAGATCGATGCGCTGCGGTCGGTAATGCGACACCTTGAGCCTGCTATGAGCGCGGAGTCTACATGGGAGGAGATCCGGGAGCGGGTGAAGGACACGGAAGAGTTCGCAGCAGTTGAGCAGGAGGCTGATCGTGAGAGTGCGTTTGAGAAACAGCTTGCTCGAGTGCGTGAGGACGCGGCAAGGGAAAGTGCTCGCGGACGAAAACATTCGAAAAGCTAATCTGCGTGTTTGTTTACAAGATGCCGAATTTTGTCAGGTGGCGGTGTTAATTTAGACGAGAGAGTTAGGTTAACTGCACTGTCTGCGGTTGACAATTACACACTAGTATTAATACAACCGGGTCTAAACTCTGCTAATACCTGAGCAACCACGGCATTGGGGCGGAACGTGGTCTGCGGGCGGGGAGGGGGAGAGGAGCAGTTGTGCAGGGCCCGGGCCCGAGTGCGAGCCGCGCCAGAATGAGCGGCTCTGGTTGGCCCTGTTCCGCGAGGTCCTCGAGACCGCGAAACAAATTACTCGTTGTTGCTGTTTGTGAACACGGTGGTTCCAGAGCAGAACTTAAGCGACATCCGAGCAGACAAGTCGACGAGCAAACAAGTTTCGGAATAATTGCAATTTTCGGCGTGTTTCCGGCTGGGTCGCGGCTTCGGAGCAGCTTTGCGAATGTTCGTTGTGTGTAAGCCGGCCCAGACCGAGCGCCGGTTAATAAGCTTGTGTCGCGCTGTTTGCACACTTAAAGCCTTAACCGTAGCTGTATTTGCCCGCGGCAACCCTCCCCGCCTAGGCCTATATAACTCTTATCTGCCGCCCGTCTCCTCCTCCTCCTCCTCTTTCTCCTTCTCATCCTCGCCACCACTCAAAAACATCTTTCTCTCTTCCTCAATTGACTCAATTGCCTCGCACAAAAATGACTGTCACTGTCCAGAAGCCCGCACCCGCGTTCAACAAGACCGCTGTCATCGACGGCACCTTTGAGGAGATCTCTCTCGACTCCTTCAAGGGCAAGTGGCTCGTCCTCGCCTTCATCCCCATGGCCTTCACCTTCGTCTGCCCCACCGAGATTGTCGCCTACTCTGATGCTGCTCCTAAATTCAAGGAGCGTGGTGCCGAGGTCGTCTTTGCCTCGGTCGACTCCGAGTACACTCTCCTCGCCTGGACCAACGTCGCCCGCAAGGACGGTGGTCTTGGACCTATCCAGATCCCTTTGATCTCCGACAAGAACCACTCCCTTTGCTCCGACTACGGCGTCCTCATTCCCGAGGTTGGTGTCGCTCTCCGCGGAATCTTCCTCATTGACCCCAAGGGCACCGTCCGTCAGGTCACCATCAACGATCTTCCCGTCGGTCGCAATGTCGAGGAGACCCTTCGTCTCATTGATGCCTTCCAGTTCACTGATGAGTACGGCGAGGTCTGCCCCGCCAACTGGACCAAGGGTGCCGAGACCTTGAAGGCCGACCCTACCGGAAAGCTCGAGTACTTTTCCAAGGTTAACTAAGCATTCTCTTGTTTTCCTCTTTATTACCATACAGAAATAGATTTCAGATAGAAGGCGGAGATTGTGTCGGCGTTTGTACCATTTTTCATATTTATAATGAATTAAAGAAAAGATCTAATTAATTGTTACATGTTGTTTAGTAGGAGGGTTCAATTGCTGAATCTCTTACTTTACAGTAATGTCGTCTGCTTGATGCAGATGGCTTCAAATCATCATTTATCATAATACTGTATTAAGAATCAATAATACAACTTACGATTTATCATTCTCCTTATTAATATTCGTCTCTTTGTTCACTTTGTATACGTATACAGTAACTACAAATGCGCAACTGGATTGCCCGTCTGCTCCTATCTAAAATCACGTGTGGAATTATAACCCGCGCTGGGAATTGTAAGCGCGCTCGGCTGCTGGTCTTTGCCTCGTACTCTTTAACTGCACCTTAAAGGTGGCGTCTCGTTTATTAAATGTCGGAAGATAACAACTAAATTACAATTCTAGCCTTTTTGTCTTTGTAATGATTTGTGTAATTTTACCAAGCAGCACAATTTAGTTATTATGTGCACAGGATATTCTTCTCTGCTGAGGTAATCTTATGGTTAGGGTTGTAAATACTTGGAAACGGAAGAGCGTAAACAAGAGATATTTGTAGAATTGTTTTCGTAATTATTATTGTCTATGTTCTAGTGGTTTTACTTGATGTTATATAATTCAAGATTTGAGTAATACAATTACTACTGTTTTGCATTTCTGGTAAATTGAGTAGATGAGGCTAGATCATTTATAATGATGTAGTAATACAATACGGACACATCTTCTCTTTTAGCATATAAACCTTAAACCCAAAATATCAACCCCAACCCAAAGCTTTAGTCTACACGCCCCTTATTAAATGTAAGCTTCAATGTTAGCTGTATTATTTTCGCGAAGTAGTAGAAGAATGATAATAAACATTGTTTGAGCGATTAGGAAGAGAAATATTTCGAGAGGTTACGTCTTTATTTAATCATTGGCATATACATATACACTTTTGTATATATTTGGAGTCTTTTTATTTTTGAAAACAAAAAAAGCAAAGGAAAAAACAGAGAGGAGAGAGGAATCCTGATATTTCAAAAACCATGAAACTTACTGTTGAGCTCGTAAATGGATCACCATCTTATATCAATCCTCTCAAAGATCGTGAATTATCACTACGAGGTAAGCTGAATTTGCTGTATTGTATTTGGTTCGGGATAAGCTGGAATGCTCAATGGAATGATTTTAGGACATCGGATTCCGATGATTGAGAATCTTGGAGTTACAAAAGTACGTATTTCTGAATTTGCATAAGATCTTGCACTATATTATTTGCATCTAACATTTCATTCTCTTTTTCTTTTTCTTTTTTTCTTTTAAAGGATTTAAACGACACGATAGATTTAACAGATAATGACATTACTAGTCTTTCAAATTTTCCTAGATTGAATCGCCTTCGAAGACTTTTACTTTCTAGGAATAAACTTGCTCATATATCACCATCGATTTCAAGTTCATTGCCAAATTTAACTACTCTTATTTTAACCTCAAATGCAATTTCAAACTTTTCCGATTTACAGGGTTTGAAGGATTGTAACCGACTTACTTATTTAAGCTTGGTTGGAAACCCTGTTTCTAGAAAAGAGGTTTGCGATTCGTTTCCTTGCGCTTATGCTTGTGCGTAATAGGAGAATATACGCTAACGAGGAAAAAATTAGTATTATCGATTATACATTATTTGGAGAATTCCAAGTGTGCGAATTCTGGATTTCGAAAAGGTCAGAAAGATAGAGCGTGATGAAGCAAAAGAATTATTTGGAACATTAGAGGAACCCACTGAATTAGCCACAAAAGTAGGCTTCTATATTATTTCATTCGTGTCTGAAGTTCTCAATGTGCTAACATTTTTGTTTTTCCTTTTCTTTTTTTTAGTTATCAGCGGTTTCAAATGTAAGAACGTTTGATGTGGGAGGTTCATCAACTACCAAGAAAAACGGATCCGGTAAAGATGCGAGAGTTAAATTAACCTCTGAAGAGCGTGAACGTATTATGGAACAACTACGAAATGCAAAGAGTTTGGCTGAGATTGAAAGATTAGAGCAAACTTTACGTCGATTAGAAGGATAAATAAATTGAGTTGTGATTGCTTGTATAGCTGCTGTATTATAGGACATTTGTTTTTTAAATAGTTGTGTGTACTATAAAATTCATAAAACTGTAACTTGCGAATATTTACAGATTAGATACGTTATATTCTCTCTATAAAAGATCTGCCCTGAATCCCTGGCAAAAAAAAGAAAAATGACATAAACTCCATATGCAAAAACCGAACTTTTATGAACAAATTCCTAATTTCAGTTTTTCAACTTTTAAACTCCATTTCAAAACCAAGGGATGAGATTGTGCGACTGCTGATGCGTTTTCCATAACAGCGGTTTTTGCTGCTTCAAAATATTCAGGATTGTTATCAGCGATTTGATTGTCCGTAGCTAGCCACCGCGGAAGTACTTGTCCAGAAGTACGGTCAACAACCCAGAATCTAGTTCCAAATAAGACAGGTAAGTCCATTAATTCTGCACGTAAATGCCGCTCAGTATTTAACAGGACATTTTCGAAATCATGTCTTTTTGAACTCTCTTGAGGTTCAAAAGATAACCGGCCATGTAGACCTTGGAGAAGTCCGATAAGCTTCCCTACACAAAGGCCAAGTTCAGAACCAAGTGGATATCCATCGTCGAAACCTCGTTGGACAGAAGCTGGTTTGCCTTGAGTTACACCTTCAAGGTATCCTTGTTGAGAATGATCACGATGTAATCGTTGAATATCTGGAGAAATTGCTGACGTTGCGGGAAGTCTGGTTATGGGATCGTTTGAATCGCCGTCGAATACTTCATCGCGAATATTCATAAATTCACCGTCATCTTCATCACTTGATCCGCCCATAAACGTATCCTCATTGTTTATATTATCATTATTATTAGTATTGTTATTATGATAAATTGCTGTATCAGAAGGCGGACTTGAAGCTGGCGAGTCTTCTGGAGTATTTCTATCTTCGCCATCTTCTCCAACTTGCTTTGAATCTCGAGTATGTTGTATTATATGCTCTTCATACGAACTATCTGGAGATGAGGAAGTAGATTGCACTTGAAATCGTGCCGTTCTTTGAGTAGTCTGTATTAAATCCATTCCTTTCTACATGCCATCCAAATACCCACTTGTTTGTTTGTTTTGTTTTACTTGTATCAAAGAATCCTATTAGAAAAAGCAGAATATCAAACTTATTAATCAGCAACAGGAAATAAGTTTGCGCGTGCGGCTTCTTTTAGTCGAGGCCGAAAAACTCGAAGCAGTTTATTACAAGTTATTCCCATTAACAACTATTCATTACTTTTACATACAATAATACAAAAAAAGAAATGAGTTTAGACATGTCTGAAAATACATCTTCTCCGACGAAACCCGACAGAAAACTTTCACCTGAACGAAAAGTTCAAATTCGGAATTTCTTAATTGCAACTAGTGCTGCGTACATTTCGACATTAATTGGAAAGCGAGCTTCCCTTGCTAAACGCCGTATGTTGTTGTTGTTCTTCTTTTCGAGTGGCTTGCATTCTTGTCAATGATATTGGGTTATTAATTGAGAGAGAGAGAGATATAGATATTCCAACGCTGTTCAGTCATAATCATACTCCTCCACCGTTTAATCGTTATCAAGATGCGATTCACGCCGTGACAATCGGAACACTTCTTTCATGTTCATTTTTCGCAATGGGAGTTACAGGAACACTTTTGGTTATGGATGTAAACTCTCCTGCTGAGTTTAATCAGAGAATGAAATCTTGGTTGGGCGGTAATGCTAGAGAATCGGAGCGCGCGAAAAACGTTGATGCCGAAGTTGTAAAAATTGAAAATGCTATTGAGGAGTTTCTGGCAGACGGGTTAAAAGCTTTCGCTGCTGAGGATAAGACAAAGGAAGACGAGGAGAAAAAGGAGAAAAAGGAGAAAAAGTAAGGAGTACGTGCTCTTTGTATGGTGTACTCACTGTGGATTAGGAGTTTTCAAGCGCACCCCTGTTTAGAATCTTTTAAATTGTTTATATATGTATATAGTACCTCTTTAATATAGCTTACTAAATGAAGTTATCAAATTCGAATATCTGTAAAGAAAAGCGCCAATAAAACTCCTGGTAACATTCCAAAACTAATTATTAAAGATAGATAATCGGGCATGTAATCTATCAATACGTCCAATCATAACCCTCTCAAGTTTACGATCTCGCAATAACTCTGTAGTCTCAAGTTCCTCCTCTTCATCATCAACATCAGACTCGCCATTCTTTTCCGTCGTTATTCGTTGGACAAACGCACTTTTAACCATAGTCTCATCACAACGGAGGTAAGCGATACACGATTTACTACCACTACCGCTTTCAGAAGTATTGAAATCAAATTCAAGTTTAACAAGTTCACATGCTTCGTCTGCTTCTATCGCAGTCACACGCGGAAGACACGAAAGATGTGCTCGTTTGTTTAAATCCCAAATTATATGTTTGCGTACCGTACGTACAAACAGCTATATATCTAAAATTAGTTCAAGCCGTGGCATTAGACACAAAAAGAAGCTTACATTGAGATCTTTGTTAAGGTAGCTTTTAGATAGTGTTGAAAGTGGGATATGAAGAGGTATAGTATGCTGGTAGACTGAATAAGTCCGTGTTTTATCGTCTTGTGATAATATAATATAATGCGGTGCCCCAAATTTCTCTATTTTCAATTAGTACACATCATAGCTTCACAGTTTAGATAGAACGTACTCAAAACAAAGCATTCAAAGCGAATACCGAGTAATCTAGCACCAGAAGGGGCAGGATCGTCGACAGCAAAAGCAGTCACACCGGCCAGACGATACAAGTTCTGGAGATGAATATCCTGCTGATGACCATATTTCGCCGCTATATGAGCAAGAAGATGCGCGTCGGAAAGTTTTCCGCTTAAAGAAGGAGACGGGACGGAGCTGCTTGAGGAAGTGGATTGACGCAGTTTCGAGGATGATTTAAGGTGAGCGCATCGGGCGGCCAGCAGAGCGCGTTTGCGCGAGAGTGCAGAAACTAAACAAAGTCAGACAGCGGCAGCAAAAGCACTACATCCTAATACCACATACGTTCCAAATGCAGCGACGCGACTTCGACGCGGTATCGCTTGAGAGAAGACATTGATTGCGGAGAACTGACAGAAGCAGGAGAGCGTAAACAAACAAAACAGCATATTGTGCACGTGCGTGTGCGACAGATATGCTGCGGCTCACAGGGCTATGGCCACATCATTCACTCTCGTCTTTCTCCAAGTATACTCTTTTGTTGCTATATTCACTTCAGCTGTTTGCAATTTCTCTGCTGCTTCTTTTGCTGCCTTCTTTTCATTTCTGATGAGCGAGACGCGCAATCGCCAGCCGTATTTGTCCGCAGATTCTCCGCCTGAACCCGACTCTGCGCCTCTACTCCCGTCGGAGCTAAAGAAAGTCATGAGCTCTGTCTTCATCGACCCTGACGAAGTGCACGAGCTCGAAGATCTTGGTGCCTCGAACTTTGACGGCTCGCATCATATTTCATTACCTCCGAGGCCGCGTTCGAACGCGAGTCGGCTGCCAAAGTACGATGACGAGGAAGACAACGAGGCAGACAAGGGCCATTCGACTGACAAGAACGCGCCCGCGCGCTCACTTTGGCAACTTCCTCCCGCTGATCTCCGCAACTTCTCGCTTCTCTGTTTGCTTTATTTACTTCAGGGTGTGCCTGTTGGTCTGGCAATGGGCTCGGTGCCGTTTTTACTCAAAAGCAAGCTGTCGTATGGTCAAGTCGGCCTCTTCTCCCTCGCAAGTTATCCCTACAGTATGAAACTTCTATGGAGTCCAATTGTCGACGCAATTTACTCTCGACGCATCGGCCGCAGAAAAAGCTGGATTGTCCCTATCCAGACCATCTCTTCTCTTATGCTCTTATGGCTAGGAAGACACGTCGACGAACTGCTCGAAGATGTGAGTACATATACGTTTCCTTATCGCCAGAGTTTTGGCTTGCTGACTCAGTATTTTATATTTTTGTCTCATTAGGCTGAAAACCATCTAGGATTTATTACTCTTGTATTTTTTACCTTGGTATTTCTTTGCGCTACTCAGGATGTCGCTGTCGACGGATGGGCGTTGACATTACTCTCGCACGCAAACTTGTCATACGCGTCAACTGCGCAAACAATTGGTCTCAACACCGGCTATTTCCTGAGTTTTACGGTCTTTCTCGCGTTCAATTCTCCCGAATTTGCAAATAAATATTTCAGATCAATTCCTGGCGACACTGGTCTGGTTTCAATGCGTGCTTATCTCACATTTTGGGGATGGGTTTATTTGTTTATGACAATTGCTCTATTTGTGTTTAAGCGTGAAGAAAAGACTCGCGGTAGCGATGCTAAAAATGGAATTAAGGACGTTTATTCAGCAATGTGGAAGATTGGGAAATTATCAAATGTCCAGTTGTTTATTGGGATTCATTTGATTGCGAAATTTGGATTTCAAGCTAATGACGCGGTGACAAACTTAAAATTGCTCGAAAAGGGATTTTCAAGAGAGGATCTTGCTTTGACTGTTCTTATTGATTTCCCATTTGAGATTATTTTTGGATATTATGCAGCTAAATGGTCAGTTGGTGATCGTCCTTTGCGACCGTGGATATGGGGTTTTGCTGGCCGACTTGGTTGTGCTGTAATAGCGCAAATTGTCGTGATGTGTTTCCCGTCTGGAGGAGTTGGAAAGGGCTACTTGCTTGTCGTTATTCTTGTGCATGTGCTGGGATCATTCATGAGTACTGTGCAATTTGTATCGATTAATGCGTTCCATACGCAGATTGCGGATCCTGCGATTGGTGGTACGTACATGACTACACTTAACACGGTGTCTAACCTTGGTGGTCAATGGCCCCGAGTTCTTGTCCTTTTTGCAGTTGATTATTTCACGAAGGCGGACTGCGAGATGGATCCAAGCAAGGCTACATCTGAGCAAGTAGAAACTTTTATCCCGTTTTCATGTGCAAAGCAGGCTGACCGTCAACGATGTTCTGCAATTGAAGGAAGTACATGTGCGATGAAAGTCGATGGATATTACATTGCAAATATGATGTGTGTTATTGTTGGAGGATTACTTTATTTTACAGTTATTCGCCATAAAGTTGAGTATTTACAGAAATTGCCGTTAAGTAAATGGCGCGTTGAGAAATAAAGCTATCTGTATATGTTGTATAAAAAAAATAGGTAGAAGTGGGGAATAAAACAAAAGGGAATTAGGACAGCTAAAATTTATGATGATATGTATGATTTGGTATATGATTTTTATAGTTACATATCCGTCCTTCTTTTTCAGTTAATGTTATCGTATGGTTGTGCTTATGTATTCTTTCGATATTTTGTGTACTACTTTGCATAGAGGATGATTTAATTTGTATGAAAGTAAGAAATTGGAGTTGTAAATATAAATGGTTTTGTTGATTAGTGTAATTGGTTACTAAATATCGTGGCACTGTCGATGCAAGAGACATTTTGACGTCAAGAATGGGCCCAAGAAAGAGAATGACGCAGGGGGGAAAACTTTATATCAGGAGCCAGAAATAGTTTTTTACCCCTATCATAGCACGTAGTTTGGTTTACACTGTACTTTTTGATATATGTTATATGACATCCTAAACGTATGAATTTTACATAGAATAATGATACATTTGTCGAATTACACGTCATATAATTGGGTAAATGAAGGGAAAATTGAAAAACAACCAGGAGAATTACGAGTTTCCTAGAACGGGAATAGCGCAATTCCAATGCGGGCTCGTGCCAAATATGGACGTCCGGGTTCGCGTTCGAACGCGCTACTTTTGCTTTGTTTCCTTTGGTTTTTCTGTCACCTTGTTACATTTGATTATTTACTGTTATTGCTGTGTTTTTTGTTCTTTTTCCTATTTCCTTTTGGTAAATTCGTATTTGGCTTTGCGATATCTTAACAATGCGTCTTTTGAAATCTCTTGCTTTACTCGCGCTTGTCGGAGTAGCGCACGGTTTACTCCCGGTCTCGGTCAAAGACAACATGTTTGTTGATTATAATGGCGACCCGTTCGTTGTTGTCGGTGTAGACTACCAACCTGGAGGGTCTTCGGATTACTCGAATAGTGAATCTTCGGACGTTCTGTCGGATGAAGAAGTGTGTCTTCGTGATGTTTACATGCTGCAGGAGCTGGGTGTTAACACCATTCGCGTACGGTCCTTTTTCGTTTTATGCATTTTCAATGTTTCCTGTTTCCGCGTGCTGACTTTATTTTATTCGTACAGGTTTACACCGTCAGTATGTTTTTTTTTTCTTTTACTTGGTTTTTCTTTTTTCTGCATTTGTTTAACCGTTCTTCAGGTCCATGGTTGAACCACGATGCGTGTATGTCAATTTTAAACGCCGCAGGTATCTATGTAATTCTCGATGTCAACAGTCCTCTTTCTGGTGAATCTATTCACCGCAACGACCCTGCTTCATCTTATAATGAAGGTTACCTAGCGCGTGTCTTTGGTCTTCTCGATGCTTTTATGGGATACTCTAACGTTTTGGGATTTTTTTCTGGTAATGAGATTGTTAATGATGCTACTTCAGCTGGAGTATCGCCTCCTTATATTCGAGCTGTTCAGCGTGATATAAAAAACTATATCTCACTTCATGCAAATCGCTCTATTCCTGTTGGATATTCGGCTGCTGATGACTCTACTCTTCGGATTGCAGGATGGGAGTATCTTCAGTGTGGTGGTGAGGAAGATGAGGATTCTGATCTCTATATATCACGTTCAGACTTCTACGGTCTTAATTCTTATGAATGGTGTTCTGGAATTTCAAATTGGCAAACAAGTGGGTATTCTTCTTTAGTAAGCAGTTTTGCTAATTCTTCTATCGCACTTTTCTTCTCCGAGTTTGGTTGCAATACTGTTCAACCTCGTACTTTTACGGAGATTAATGAGGGTGTTTATACCGAAGCTATGTTAAAGGTCTTTGACGGTGGTTTGATTTATGAATATTCTGAAGAAAGCAATAATTATGGCCTCGTTACTATCGATAATTCTGATGGTTCCGTCACCATGAAAGCCGATTACGTTAACTTGAAGAATGCCTATGCCAACATGACTTTTACGGATTTTGTCACGGATGCGTATATTGATAACACTCCTTCACCGACATGCAACAAGACTTATATCGAGTCTATCGATTCTTCTTTCAACGCAAACTTCACTCTTCCTGCTTGCCCTGCCCAATCTTTGCTTGAAGCTGGTAGTGGAAATAACAATATCGGAAAATGGATCCCTCTCACAAAAACCCAAACATCATATAAAATCTACGATGTCGATGGTAACGAAATCAGTGATACTTCAATCAATGTCGTTTCGAATCAGACTATTCCCGAATACACAAAATCAGCCTCAACAACCTCCTCCGTCGTCTCTTCGACAGTGATGCCATCATCAACAATCGTCTCCTCCTCGGCTATTACTACTACGTCCGATGGCTCAACTACTAGCTCAGCTTCTACTTCAACTTCATCAGATGCTGCTACTTTTGCTAATGGAAATCCAAACACTTGGGTTTACTCTTTGGCTGGTTTACTTGCCGCCGTTTTCGCCTTGTAAATCTCTAGCGTCGTGTTTATCAAGGTCTGATCCTTGTACTTTTATCGATCGTGGTTTTATTTTTTTTCATTTTGGGATTTTTTCGGACTTTTTCTTTCTTCTTTGTTTTTTTTTTTTCGTTACTTGTTTCCCTTGTTGATAACTGGATTTTGGATTTGCTTGTTGCACATGAAGACAGGATTTCTAGTCTTGACACATAAATCAGCGTTGGAGCATGCATCTCTTTGTTTATTGTTCCTCTGAACGACGATCAGAGTTTCTCATATGTATTTTTTTTTTATTTCTTTTCTTTTTTCAATTATATTTTTAGATCAGAGTTACTTTTTTCGGGGGATTAAATTGATAAAAAGCTTGAACGCAAAACATATTGTTACTATAGACCAAAATATAAAGCAGAGACAAATCCGCACACACACACACACACACACACATACACGCAGACTATGCTTTCAAGTGACGGGCATTAAATCTTGCTAGCACGTTTGAATAAATATAATTCAAATAAGATGTAACAACAGACCTTCTCCCCCCTCTCCAACCATCACCAGCAGCCAATATTGCGGTTATAGTTGTGATAATCACAACTGCTTTTAATATTTTTACTGCGAGTTTCGCAGGGTATGATTTTGTAAACGAAGTAATTTCCTGATCACGCATTGTTTCTCCCTTCTTAAATCCAATCCGCTTACTCGATAGCTGCAACTTTTTAACATCAGAAGCCGTATACGGAGCATATCGAAATGCCATCAATTTCTCCAACCAAGTTGGTGGAGATAGGATTGTTCGTAAATGAGTGAATGTTTTAAATCCGTAGACTCCGTGATAACTGCCGAATCCAGATCCACCTACACCGCCAAATGGTGCATCGGGAACGCTGTAATGCAACAGAACATCGTTAACCGTGACACCTCCGGAAAGAGTAGAATTAATAACTAAACTCCAGATTAGCAGAAGACTCAAAAAGAAAACAACTGTTTGTGTTGCAAACTCACTTTCATCAATCTCGCTTGACGAATCTGAAAATATGTATAAAGCCAACGGATGGTCCATATTATTAATACTTTCAATAGCACTTTTATAATCGGCTTTAATGACAGGTAAAATTGGACCAAAGATCTCCTCAGTCAGTAACGAATCACCTAATGTAACTCCAGAGGCAATAGTTGGGTAAAACTTCTGCTTTGAAGGATCGTTTTTCTTTCCAACTGGATACATTACATTTCCATCCGTACCTTGGAGTAAATTCTGTAAACGGGAATAATTTTTTTCGTTGATGATTTTCGCGTACTGCTGATCGCCGTCACCATCCAAGAACTTATCAAACCAAAATCCAGCTCGCTCAATAAACTTGTTATAGACAGATGGATCTACAAATGTATGATTTACTGATAAACAGATCTGTCCTGCGTTCATGAATTTGGCCCATGCGATTCTTTTAGCAGCAAGATCAACATTCGCATTAGCAGTGACAATAGCAGGGCCTTGACCTCCCAACTCAAGTACAACTGGTGTTAAATTCTTTGACGCAGCATCAGTGATATATTTTGCGATTTTATTCGAACCAGTGAAGAATATATGATCGAATTTATACTCAAGAATCGCAGCCATTTCATCAGGACCACCCGAAACTATTTTAACAGCTTCTGGGTCCATGTATTGCGGAATCAATTTCAAAAGCAAATTCTGAGTAGCTACCGCCATTTCTGAAGGTTTCAAAAGGACACAACAGCCGGCTGAAATAGCAGCCAAAGCGGGCTCAACAAGCAATGACAACGGGAAATTCCATGCGCCAATTATTAACGCAACACCTCTAGGCTCCTTTTTAATCCGACTGTGGCCAATCGTACCCAGCAAAAATCCAGCCTTTGGAATATCATCAGCAGCCCAGTCATCAATATTTTTCAAAATTTCAAGAATCTCAGCTTGAACACGAGTAATATCTCCCTGGAGAGCTTCGAATTCACTCCGATTCAAATCTTCTTTCAGCGCCTCTTCAATTTGCTTCTTGTTCTCATCGATCATCCACCAAGCTTGCTTTAGCTGCCATTTCCGCCATGCAAGTGATTTAGTTTTGCCGCTGCGGAAAGTAGCGCGAAGCGTTGTCACTGCTTTGTCAATTTCAGAGGGTGATGAGTAGGATTTCTCCATTATTCATAGACTAATTGCACTCCTTTTACTTTGCTGTATATTATCAGAAAAGATGGATCCTGAGAAAATGAAAAGAGAAGATGCTCGAGAGACCTCTTATTTACATCTCAAACTTAAGCACGTGCAGCGCGGGGGCCGATCGACCGATCTTCCGAGATTTCACCTCGTCTGGCCCTTGTTCCTCGGCCCGGAGCATGAAATAAAAATCACCCGAAAAGCGGCACCGAGCAGAATAAATTCACGTGTATCAAAATGATTCAACTTGGCCCTCCGATGTGGCCTTCGATGTGGCCTCGCAACCTGGCGGATTTACGCGCTCGCGTGCATTGTTTACCTTTCCTTCTTTGTCCTTGTCCTTGTCCTTGTCCTGTCCTTTGCTTGTCCTCTCCCGTCTCTTTTTGTACCCGAGCAAAATAACTGCTCGCTACTAATTAGGCAGACCAGTCATCTGTCTCTTGACCTACCTACCTGCAATTCAACAGCTTGCTTATTTTTATTACCGCTTTGGGATTAGCGCTTGTCTTGTCACGCTATCACGTGACTATGTTCATGCGTCTGCCTGTCAGCATGACTTTTATAAATCTAATAGCAAATACACTGCTCAAACTCCTTTATAAATTCAGATAGTACAACAAAAGACAAACACATAAAACAAAAAGCCAATCCTCCTAGATCCTGCACATCCGCCAACGAAAAATGAACACGCTGTCAGTCTACCCTAGATTGAGAATACATTAGTCTATCTCACATCTTCATGTAGAAGGGCCAAGAGCCCCTCCTAAAATAGCAATTCCCCCAAACAAAAAACAGAAAAAAAAAAGCACGCAAGAAGCCGAAACTTACAGAAAGAGCACCATCCAATAAAGTGCTGACATAAATTCTCCACAGATGTAGCTTGTTGAATAAGCTTATCAACTTGATGCGGAACGTCTAGTTCTTTAGGGTGTTTGAAGTCGTTGCCGGTTAATTTGTCCGAGATTCGTTTGAGAACGACAGTTGCCCGTTGATTGCGCGAGTCCAGGTTATTTTGCAGTTCGACTGATTTTTTTTATGAGTTAGTTAGTAACAGATTATAAGAAATCACAGGCTTAGAACGCAATTCAAAAACTTACGATTAACCACTTCCTCCTCATCAATTTGAGGTCGGCGTCGATCAAATCCAGAAGACGGGGTCACAATCATACTACCTCTGCGGTCCTTGCCCATTGAAGCAGCTAAAGCGTTCGTGTTCATCATCGCAGCTGCAGCTACCGAGTTTCTGCCACCCGCGTTCTTATCTCCAATTGAAATGCCATTGTATCCACCCTGCTGCGGTTGCTGGTGATGGGACTGCGAGAGATGCTGCTGCTGCGATCCACCCTGTACCTGAGCCATGGGTCCCTGAGATGGCTTCTCTTGCTGCGGTAAATTGAACCCCCAGTTAATCAAAGGGTCATGAGCAAATGCTTCAAGAATTGCCATGAGAGATTCCTTGTTATCTCGAAGTACCCGCATAACATTCTCACACGTGATTCTAAAAGATCCTTCGATACCGGAGACTTCCATAGCATACGTAAGCATACGGGTCAATCTAAACGGTACCTTTTCAGGGTATTTTTCACGCAATATTGCAGCTTCAAAGCAATCGCCAAAATCAATATGTACGACTTTGCCCGTATTACGGTCCATCATCAGATTCGACGGGTGACGATCACCCAAACCCAGAATGTATCCAACCATAGACATCACTGCAAGTGAACGTGTATAGGTTGTTCTGCGATCAAGCCAAGCTTCTGATGATCTACTCTTAAGCCACAACACACGGTAAAGATCTTGACCCGTGGTATTATCAAGAGCATACATAAACACCTCAACCTTTTGAATGAGCGTCAAGTGATCATAATCAGGAGCCATCTGTAACATAATGCGGTGTTCGATATTTAAAAGAATCTTTCTGTTGTCACGATACTCGCGAATCAAAACATGGAACGTATCGCTATTCTTGACCCAGCCAAGTACACCACTCTTTGGAGACAACGGGATTGCCGGATATTGCTGAATGCTAAGATGTCGCTTGAAACATTCGGAATCAGCAGCAAGTAGCGTATTAACCAATCCAAATAGTTGCATAACCAAACTATCTTGTCGAATATCTTCGTGGCCTTTCAAAACATATTGGTAAACTATACCATCACTTCCACGAATAGAAATCTTCCGAGGTCGCTGCTTCGACGTGATGACCGTAAACGTAGGATCAAATGACATAATCCTAATAATAGGCTTTCCACTTTGATATGTACCTGGCATAGCAAGTTCCAGATCGTTACATTCGAGAAGATTAGGCGAGACATATTGCAAATCAAGAGTATTAAGCTGCGGTAATTGCCTAGTAATCCTTCGAAAAACATTGTAATAAACATCCCACGCTTGATTAAGATGTGTCATATCATTTGTACGTTTGAAACTCAAGACCCATTCATAAGCTTCGCGAAGGTCACGACCAAATGCTTGATGGAACGAAATCTCACGCAGTGTTTGAGGTCCCTATTTTATTAACGTTAGTCGATGATTTTTAGTCCACACTTATTCATTTATACACAAACTCACATTTTCAAGCATCTTATGTAGAGGCTCAAGAGTAGCAAACATCTTTTCGATATTATGATCGCCAAAAAATAATCTCGACGCATCTTCAAGACCTTCATGCCATTGCTCATGCCACAATACAGCAACTCTGATAAGTTCTTGAATAACAATCTCAGCTTGCTTAACAAGCGTAGCACTATGAGCACGCATCTTATCCATAATACCCATAGCGGCTTTCTGTCGTGTAACACTGTCGGATTTAATGGCGACGGTAAGAGGGTAGACGAGTGCTTGAGGATGAGTGCGGCCAAGATCAGAGATAAGAGAATGAAGGGATCGTCGAACAGTCATATTAGGCTGGTGGATGCGCGCAATCAACTGAGGAATAACTTCAAGCCAAGTATCAATACTAACAGTAGTAAAACCTTCATTCATCGCTTTGGCAGGCTCTGGAAGTCCACCGTATCGGAACCACAATGTAAGAAGTCGTAATGTATCTTGTAGAGAATTTCCGCTGGACAAATAAATTGATTTGAAAAATCCTTGAATTGCTGGTAAAACATATTTTTCAACAATCTCGCCAGAATAATCTCCGCGATCTTTGTTATCAGCTTTATCATTAGCAGTAACAACTTCGAAATTAGCAAGCGCCCAATTATGCCAGGCTTTATACCATTCTTTATCGAAATATGTAGCAAGTAAATAAGATCGTAAAATTCCATGGGAATTGTCGTGATACCATTGAGGTTGTAACGCAATTTGCCATTCTCCCTGCTTAAGGAAGCATCTAGCAAGAAGTTTTGTATAGTCTTCAACTCGCTTCTTCGAGATCGCAGTCGACGCCGCTGATGTGTTATTTCCATTTTCATTGGCACTTCGCGAAGCAGCAAGAGCGACAGCACCTGATGGTTGGTGCTGAGCCATCATGGCTTGATCTCCATTCATCATTCGCGGCTGTTCATTTCCATTTACAACAGCCAGATTCGAATTCAGATTAATAGTCGTGGTTGAAATAACAAGCTCGGCAGGTAATGGCTTTGTCATTAATTCATTCGTATTGAGTCCCAAGTTCTGAGACATCTTGGCAGTGAAATCGCACAAGTGGTTCAGCGCCTCATGTTGCTTACTAGCTGCCCACATATACTTGAGCTGAGCGTAAACAACTTGAGGAGGAGCCCGTCCAGCGTAAGATGTACTAGATAAATTTGTAGCATCGGATGGATCAGGATCATCAACAAGTGAATTGAGTGATTTCTCTGCAAGACCCATTCGTCCGGATTTCCGACATAGATTTGCAAATTTGATCCACATCTCCATGTCTTGTCTTGGTTTTACAACAAGTGCGCGAACTTTCAGCATTCGTTGCCAAATATCAACATTGCGCTGACAGCCTTTAAGTCTTCGACTCCAAGTCTTTCTTAAAACTCGCTGTTGCTCAGGGTCGTCAACAGCCATCTTATAAGTAATAATCTCTTCAAGCTCAGATAGCATTTGAACTCGAACAACAACACCATAAGCTCTGTTATAACTCTCAGATACAAGCGCAGTAAGTTCAGTAATTAGTAAATCACGAGCTTTACTAATATGCGTTGTCGCGTCGTCAAAATGGTTTCTATGTAACGATAAAATTGCTCGGAAAAATGATCGATCAGGAGACTCGGTTTTCATAACACTGATATAAGTATCCATACGATCCCATTGTCCCAATCCCCATGCCGCAGCAGCAGCAAGAGGGGCGATAGATCGACGAATTTCAGTGGGTGAGTTTGTCCATTTCTCATGCGCAAGTTGAGAAAGCAAATCCCACTCTCCCAGAGCATGTAAACATCTCATTCTTCCCATTGTAACATCCAACGAATCAGGTTCATCTTTCTCGCGACGGTTGTACGCCTCCAAGGCATCCTCCCATCGCTGAAGCTTTTCATACCACGTCTCCTTGAGCTGCAAATCATTATGAAGTTGAGCATGCTTCAAAATACCTACAGCGGCATCATTCTGTTGAAGTTGATTATTAATGCTGATTAAAGCCTCAATAGTGGGCGTTGTAGGCTCTTGGATAAACTCTAGCTCTTTGTAATGTAAAGCCTTTGCATAAGCATGACACCTTGTAGCGAATTGCCCCAAGGTTCGAATATCCATAGGCAAAGCTTTGTCATCATGTTCCATAAACTCCGCCAAATTTAACAACGTCTGTAAAATTTCAGGAGGAATCTTGGGCGACATTAATGCAGTTTCAATAGATCTCACAAGTTCATCTTGATTCCGTTCATAGAGCTCAGTCCAGCAACTGACAAAACTAACATTGAATAAATCTTTAGCAAGAGGGTAGTATACACCGGCCAAAGAAGCACAGGCTCGTAGCGCATGGGATGGCGACTCCTTTAATAACTCAACACTTAATCTTCGTACCCACTCTTGCCAATCATCACGAGTAGATTTCTGTGAAGCTTCCCAAGCAGCTTTTAAGTGGTCCTGGTTCACAGGTAGCTTCTTCGAAGGCGGCTTGGCTTCGGATACCTCGTCAATTCCGGAAATAGCATATTTGCGATCCGAATCAGTGTCGAGCTTCTGTGGGAAAGGCTCTTTCTTAATCATGCGGCTAACGAGTAATTCATACTGCGCATGATAGATCTTATTCGCAACGACTACCTTATTAACTACTGGAATAAATACGGCAGTATCATCACGCAAGTAATATATCAGCGATGTAACAAGCTCAATAGCAGCTTTGCGCACATCCTCATTGGCGGTGGTGCCCAAGACACGCAAAGTAGGATGCATGATTCGGCTAACCATATCGGACATATTCACGTTCTTACACATCTGTCCAACAGTCTCCATAGCAGCTACTTCAAGAACAGGTGGTGCATTCTCAAATAAACGCACAACTGATGGTAGTACGAGGTGAATGTATTCCTCGACATTAGATCCAAAGACAACAAAAGCATGGAGTACTTTCTGCGTAGATGTACGCATAGCTGAACGATCAGTGTCGATAATTGGCAGCATAAGCGGAAGAAGTTGCTGCATATACATCTTAAAATCACCCTCCATAGCGCGAGAGACACTTTCGACTAATGAGAATATTGTAATCTGAAGTCCAGGTGATTGATTGAAAAATTCCGTAACAAGCATAAATATATCTGGCAAAAAATTTCGAATATGCTGCCGTACAATAGTAACCATAATTCCGAGCTGCTGGAAATAGAAATCAAGAATAGAGTGCGAGCAAGTACGCATAACTTGTAAAAAAACAGGAATGATCTCTCCCAAGAAAGAGACGCATTTGACTCCTAAAGTTTTGAAAATGTACATAATAGCTTGTACGACTGCAGTATGATGCGTACCAAGCGATGGATCTCGCAAGATACTCAGCAAAATCTTGATAACCACTGATGCGTAATATTCATCAGTGCCACTAGGTGGAGTCTGAGCAGTTAAATTAAACATGATAGTCGAAACATCAGAAGATGAAACATCTTGCTCGCCAGCTCGTTTGCCAAGTCCACCTCGCTCGACCATTTGATGCTTGTAAGGATCTAGAGCACCAAGGATACCCATCAATTTTACTGTCTCGCATTGAATCAGAGATGATTGCTCAGATCTTAAGATTGAGACTAAGACGCCAAGCAACTGAGGATAGTCAATCAATGGATCAATAACATATCCAGAACTATTAGCCAATTGACCGAGAGTACGCAAAGCAGCATCTCGCTTGACAGGTGAACTCTGGTCTTGCAAAACATCAAGAATAAGAGGCATCAGATCTGGAATATAAGGAATAAGGTCCTCGCCACCAACTCTAGCAAGTTCACCAAGTGCTGATATTACACTAGCAGCAGTAGCAGTGCTAGGATCACTAGCCTTTGGAAGTAATACCTTAATCATAGGGTTAACATAAGGCTTGATTAAGCCCTTTGTCGAGCGCACAAGAATCGAGAGTAGTCGAGCTGATGACTCCTTTGACCGCGAACTAGTTGAATACTCAAGCTCCGTTAACAGCTGAATCAAAGTCTTTCGAAGAGGAGGCATGACATATGCTGGATTGATGTTTGTAAGTCGGCCGATAATACTAATAGCAACCTGTCGAACAGCAAAGACCTCATCGTTAAGAGCAGTGAAAAGTAAGCGGACGTTATCAGCTTGCGATAAATGTGAGTCAAAACGAGTATCAAACGAGCTCAAAACCTCAAGTCGAATATCGGCAACTATCAATGAAGTTTAGTACCCTCATTATCACATATCAAAGTATAATAAACTTACCAGGATCAGAAATCGCGACAGATAACAACCTCTCCAACACATCGCCGACAACTCTAATGGCATGTGCGCTAGTCTGGAAGCAAATTGGGTCCTTCAAAAAAAGTGAGCAGGAAGCAAGAGCAGTAGCCTTCCGCACTTCTGGATTCTCATCATCCAAATACATAATCACGCAATTCCTCACGAACTCATTAAACGTGTAACCTGTAAAGTCGAAAGTCCCCAGAATTCTCATAGATAAAGCGATCAAATCGGAGTCTTTCATATCGTTGCTACCAGCTGGTCCGTCCTTTGAAATCATAATCTCACGGTACTCGCGCGCTGCTTCAGGCAGCATTGGTAGATTTGATTCCGGTGATCCAGGAACTCTAAATGGTCTACCCGAGAGTGAAAACGAAATGATTGTAATCAATCGCTCTTGAATAGTAGGCAGCAAAGGCCTAATGTACTTGGCAAGATCGACAAGAGTTTTACGTAAGTGCTCCGAAAGTCCACAGGCAAACATCAAGTCAAGAATGTCAAGGTTCAAATTCTTTGTAAGAGCTTGCCCGACAGCAGCTGCAAGCATACTAATGCATTCAAAAATTGCCTTTTCCTGCTCTTTTTTTGCACGGCCCTTCTGACTCAAGCCTTCTTTGATATTTGTCAGAATCGCATCTAAATAAGGACCCATGCTACTGTGAACTGCACCAGCAATTTTTCCAATAGATTGAAACACCTGGTTCCGTTCTCGGTCCTTTTTGAGTTGTCCCAGTAAATGAAGCATGCATGGATGCATGTACTTGTCGGCAAATGCAGTTGGATTGTAGCTTGCAAGAGTTGGCATCATGCTCAATACCGTTCTCCGCACCAGACTGTCGCGATGATCTTTGTATCTGAGTACCGTATCACAGACATTGGAATAGTTTTTGTGCATAAACATTCCGGCTTGTTCAAATAACTCACGGTACACCAGTAAACTTCCGTGAATAGCGTCCGCTGAGCCAATCTTTGTGAAACCAAGCTGAGCTTCGTTGTATATACTTTCGTACGCCTGCTGACGCATCTGATTATCTCTTTGATACATAATTTTCAAGCAAGCTCGCAAAGCATCGGCAGCGTCATTTCTCACAGCGACTTTTGGATCGCGAAGCGCAACCCAAATCACTTCAAGAATTTGAGGCACATAGGCATACAAAATGGTAGGACTATTTGCGGCAAGTTCTGTGATGATCAACATCGCAGCTTGTCTTCTTGATTCTTGACGATCAGACTGTAGCCATTCCAAAGCACGTTTAACTTCAAACTCGACAAAGTCAAGAGTGAGCGTGCCACCTGGGATAGCAAGTCTTCCGAGGGCTTTGGCAGCCACACGCATTGCCTCGACATCATTACTGGGAATAACGATTCGGAGATAATTTGCAAATCTCGAGATTTTTGTAGCATTTTCTTCAGTGCCGTCAAAGTCAATTAAACGATCAATGGCTGCGATACCGCCAAATTTGTCATTTGTGTCTGTCGAATGGATGAGTTCAAAGATTCGGCGGTTGACGTCGTTATTGTAGCGAGTGAACTGGTCAATCGGAAGTTCGCGGACGACAGTCGACAAATGATCGCGCAGCTCATCAGCAGCCCGGTTACGCACATCGCCGGATCTAAGGCAAAGAGTCAGCGAATGCGGGATTCATTGGTCTATATTCACAATTGCGAGGAACAACGCACTTTGACCGCAAGTCGGCGAAGATGTGGTTCAGTGCCGCGTTGTCCATGTTGACAATACAAACAGCAGTGCCGATCCCGGCAGCAAATAGCACGCAAAGAACAGATAATCACAAACAAGGAGAATGAGGGAAGGAATGGGGCAGTCGAAGATGGAGTTTGATGAAAATCGTGAGGCGCCGAGTCTTGATTCCTGTGCCAGTGGATTTTGCGGGCACATGATGATCCACGTGACTTCTTTGGTATCTTTATATAAGCCAGTACGGATTTGAGCAGGTTCGATTAAAACTGCAAGTTTCAGTTAATTGGAAAGTAATGGCTGGAGTATGTTATAGTTCATGTTCTTGAAATGATGATATATTTGATAAATTGTGTGTTTGAAAGTAATGGCGCTATTGCTTGAGATAGGGCGCAAATACAGTTAACCCTTTAGCCGACGGCCGAGATTTATACATTTATTGATATGCATATACACATGTCTATAGTAGAAAAAGTAAAACACAAAGGGTGAGTCTACGCTTTTAACTGTTCAATACGGTTCTGGGGCTAGAAGAAGAGTCAGCTATACGGAGCGGTCGAGAGCAGAAAACAGTGCAAGGCGGCATTACGTCTTTCATTGCATGGGCAACGTATTTCGTGTGTGTTCCTCGGGCAAAGAGCTCGAGACTATCCGGAGAGCGAGGCATGAAAGCCGGTGAGGGACCGGCGGGTTTATAGAATTCGACGGTGGTGAAGGCTAGCGAGCGACCGAGCTTGTGACAGTAACTCTCAATGAAGATGGTGTCGCCTACTTTGCCTCCGCTCGAGATGTAGGTAACGTTGAGATCAGTCGTAACTCCGGTTGAATACATTCCACGAGAGGAAACAGCGAGGGAGCCCGCGAGATCAACTAATATATATACATATATGATAAGCATGCAATTTGGAGGAGCAGGATTAGCACAGGGACGCACCAATGGCGGCGACGGTACCACCGTGAAGAATAGCAAGGCGGTTCTGCGGTGTTAAAGAGAAGGCATATTAGCACAGAGAGAAGCGAGAAGAAGAGCAAGCAGACATACAGTGTGTGGTTTCTCGATGACCAGCTCGAGAGAGACGTGACCTGGGCGGGCGTCGCGGAGACTCAACTGGAAGATAAGACGGAGTTAGCCGGGACAATTGCCGGCCAGCATGCTCTGAGCAGATGTAAGTACCTTCGGGATCAGAGCAGCTTCGAGGCCGGACGTGTCGAGGAACGATGTCCAAACGCGTCGGACGAAGGATAAAGCCATTGCGAGCACAGCAGAGCAGCGCGATCGGCAAGCACAAAACTGCAAAGTGAACTGCTCTGAAGATCGCTATATAAGGCAAAGCTCAAAATATTTGCTACACCTGAACCGAGCAACGCGTATATTTATATTTACATATAAAAATATATATGCATATATATATATCAAATATGCAACGAAGTCAGGCTTTCGCAGCGGTAGAAGGCGGAGAGGGTTAGGGCAAAGCAGAGCTCAGAGCAGAGCTTAATTAAACCCTTATTTTTTAATGGAGATCATCGTTTTTTTTCTCGCTTCTGTTTGTGTTTGGCGGTTGTAGATTTGAGGTTCTCGGAGATTAGTTCCGTCGTCTGTAGTTGAAAGGGTTGCTGTAGTTGCCGGTATTGGTGGTGGCACCTGCTGCTGCTGCTGTGTCATCGTTTACGGTGCTTGTTTACAATGCCAAAAACCGCAAATCATTCCGTCGTTCCGTCGTCCCATCTTCCATCTCGGCAACCTGCTGCCTCGTCGACGACAGGGAACAACAACACTTCGCCGCTTGCAGGATACTTGAAGAGCAGTTACAAACTTAAACACGCGTCCTGAGTGAGACGCGAGCTTGTGAATGGCTGTAAGATTTGTGTGCCTGCCCGGAGTTGGGACGGTAAACACGTCGGGCACCAGGTTTTCGCTAACTCATTTGAGTTCTGCATCTACTCTTAATGTTGATGTCTCCATGAGTTTGCCCACGACAGGCGATGGCAGCAGCTGCCCGAGATAAGCCACAGAGACAAACAAGAGGAGGACCGAAGCAGCGACACGGACAAGTGATTTGCGTTACGCCGCAGGTACCTGTCGATAGGGGCACTATAATAGGAAGGGGGAGGGGGGCACGATATGGCAGTCAATTCCCGCATAAACAATTCTAATACGCGCCAGTTGTGCTTGTATAGTTCGCGCGCCTGACGCAGTTGCGCAGAGGCGAGTCGATGTCTGCAGTTGCTGTGCACGCGTGACGACGGGCAATCCCACCCGAGGAGCCTCTCCTATAAAGCTTGTCGACGGCCCCGGATTTGTAGGGCATCTATATAACCGCGTCTTCTTCTTCTGGTCAGACCGACTCTCACCACGACGCCTTCGCCAGAGCCTGCGCCCGCGCCGGCCCTTCCACAGCCGCCGCTCGAAATGTCGACGCTCTTCTTTTCAAACTACGCGCGCCCGCCGCAGGACGCGCCCATCATCGCCTTTCCTGATTCGGCAATTCCCCGCCAGCCAACCGCGTATCAACAGCCCCAGTACAATTACGCAGCTTCCGACCAGGACCGCGACAGGCGGTATCCTCACAGTAGTCATGCCTTGCCTGCCATGGGTCTGCCCTCACTCGCGCCAGCCCAGTCCGCCTACTACGCGCACTACGCGCCGCCGCCCGCCTCGTCCTCTCAGGCACAGACTCAGATCCAATCCGAGGCGCAATACCAGCCCCCTGTCTTCCCGACTATGGAGTTGCACTCAAAGATGAAGCGCTTTCGCCTGACACATGCGCAGACGCGGTTCTTGCTGGCAGAGTTCGCGCGCCAGCCACATCCAGACGCGGCCCTGCGCGAGCGTTTGGCAGCAGAGATTCCCGGCCTGTCCCCGCGCCAGCTCCAGGTCTGGTTCCAGAACAGAAGAGCAAAAATGAGGCGGATGTCCGTGGACGACCGCGCCAGCCAACCCCAGCACCAGTACCAGACGCAGCACCAGATACAAACGTCCGACGAAAACCGCATGCTAACCATCATGCCCTCCCTACAAGAGCTGCCATCACTGCAGCCGCATCAACCGCCTCATCACCCACAGTATTTCCCGCGCGAAGAGGAGGACATTCTGAGCAATCAGCCAGCCAACCAACGGAGTCGGTGGGAGTAGACTAGAGCGATTCAAAGCTGCCCTGCAAGCTATTGTACTAATTGCCACAATTAATCTTTCTGTTTCATTTTCCTAGTTTAATATTTGTCCTTATAATATTTGTGTTCTATATGCTTGTGTTCTTATATACTTTTGTGCTTTAGTAATCGGGTTGGTGTTTATATATTCAATGGCGTTCAGTGTACTGCAGTTAATCATCATTCATTTCCTATGAATGAATTCATTATCATACGAAACTTCTACAAAGCACTTTAAAGACTCTTTCAAACTGTAGCCTTTAAGTTTGCTCGGTCCTCTTGTCTTCTGCAGATCTCGCTAGTTGGTGAACATACGAGTTTGGACAAGCAGCTCCAGTTCACGGGAGCCGAGAGCCACTTCGGCTTCCAGAAGAAACTTTAGTATTGGTTTTATCTTTCTTTGAATGGCAGGCAAACTTATAGGTGATCAGCGGTAGTTCAACTGGCTGTCGAAGACGTGAGGCCACGCAGAGAAGCAGTATCGCATAGCCTGTTCAAACCTATGCTCTCCATGGTCCCGGGCAAGTTTCTGAGCTTTGCAGTTATATTTTCTCAGCCGGTACTCCAGATACCAAACAAAGACCAGTACCCAGCCGTGTTAAGCCTTGACCTGTCACGTGTGCTTCTGTTCCTCGACTAGTAGTCACACGCGGTCAGTAGCAATACTTTTCTGACGTTACTCGTGGTACATATTATTTTCTCAAGTCACACGTGCGCATCTTTACTAAATTGCAAAGAGAATAAACACGGAAATCTTTTCTTTGCGGTGTTCGTCTGGAATCCTCAGACCTCACCGACATTGTCTCACTCCTAAAATGGCTTGTGACCGAATCTAGCAGCGCTGATGTAAGCGGCTGCCAAGTAGAAGTGGTACAAGCCCCTGCTTCCCGTGATGTGAGCGACGCGAGAGGCCACAGCCCACCACAACAACAAGCATTGTTTTGCTCTACCTCTGCGCGCAATCCACCTTCATCCTCACCCCCTTTTCCCTATTAACATCCATCATGCGTGAGATTGTGTCTATTCAGTGTGGCCAGGCTGGTATGTAATTATTATTTGTGCAAATCTCCTACGATTTCTCCGCTAATCTTCCTGATCTCGTTCTAGGGTACGTCCACTTAACACACGCGATGCGCGATGACCCCCTCGATTAACATTACGCTATATTAACACTTTTTCATAGTAATCAAATCTCCTCGGCCTTCTGGTCGACTATTGCGAACGAACACGGCCTTGACAACTCTGGCCATCTCGTCGACACCTCCGATAAGCAGCGTCTGGACAACCTCGAGGTCTTCTTTGCGGAGGGCGGCCAGAACCGCAAATACGTCCCGCGCGCTGTCGCCGTGGACCTCGAGCCATCCACTCTTGATGCCATCCGCTCTGGTCCACAGGGCGACATGTTCCGTCCGGATTCATTTATATCGGCCGACTCCGGCGCGGGAAACAATTGGGCAAAGGGATTTTACACTGAAGGTGCCGAACTCATGGAGTCGATCATGGACGTTGTTCGTCGCGAAGCTGAAAACACAGACTCGCTCCAGGGTTTTCAGGTCACTCACTCGCTTGGTGGTGGTACCGGTTCCGGTCTCGGAACTCTTTTACTCACAAAGATCCGCGAGGAGTACCCCGATCGCATGCTCTGCACCTACTCTGTTCTTCCCTCTCCCAAGGTTTCCGACACTGTTACTGAGCCTTACAATGCTGTTCTCTCTTTCCACCAGCTTGTCGAGAATGCTGACGAGACCTTCTGTCTTGACAATGAAGCTCTTTACGACATTGCCACTAAGACTCTCAAAATTGCTCAGCCAGATTATTCAGATCTCAACAAGCTGATCTCCATGGTTATGTCGGGTGTTACTACTTGTCTTCGTTTTCCTGGACAGCTAAACAGTGATTTGAGAAAGCTTGCTGTCAACATGGTTCCTTTCCCCCGTCTTCACTTTTTCATGGTTGGATTCGCCCCTCTCTTTGCTGCTAGTGCGTTTAATTTTTATTTTTTTTTTTTAAACTTACAAAGTGGCCATTTTCTAATCTTACGCTTTGTAGACACTCGCGCGTTCCACCACCTCGGTGTTCAAGAGCTTACACAGCAGCTCTTTAACCCTGTCAATATGATGGCAGCTGCTAACCCCATGCACGGCCGTTATCTCACTGCCTCCACTATTTTCCGCGGCAAGGTTTCGACTAAGGAGGTCGAGGACTCTGTTGTAAACATGCGTACCAAGAATGCGCCCTATTTCGTCGAATGGATTCCTAGCAATATTCAAACTTCAATCTGTAACGTTCCTCCTGCTCACCTCAAGACTTCTGCTACTTTTATCGGAAACTCTACTGCCGTTCAGGAATTATTTGTTCGAACTAGCAATCAATTCACTGCCATGTTCAGACGCAAAGCTTTCTTGCATTGGTATACTGGAGAAGGTATGGACGAAATGGAATTTACTGAAGCAGAGAGCAACTTGAATGACTTGATTGCTGAGTATCAGCAATACCAGGAAGCTGGTGTTGAGGATGAGATTGATGATGGATACCTGGAAGAGCAAGGTGACGAATTACTGGAGGAAGGGCAATAGCACCACATTTAGGAAACAAAACAAAAAAAAGAGACAAAACCGAGAAGCGCAAAAAACAAAATGATACCGATTGAAGCACGAAAAGCCTGTTTTATTAATTTTCTTCAAGTTTTTAGATTGAAAAATAATACGTTATTTGCACAGGTGAGATTTTTTTGGTGGTGTTTAGAGTTCTTATAGTTTTAATATATACATATATATATCCTTATTTTTCATTATTATTCAGTCATTTTAAATAATCTTATTTTTGCGGCTTAGGTTTCTGAATAATTCCTTTACGTGTAAGTGTGTCTATTGTATACTATGTTATTGTTATTGTTTGGACCGCGTTGCATTACATTATTTTGTGTTACTTACAATTTTTAATTACGTCGTGTCCTCTTCTCCTCAGTATTTGCTTTTTCAATTTCAAACCCCTTTGTTTGCTTGTGCTTCTTAGTTTATGCTTATATTATTACCCGTTTAGTAAATTTTACTGTATATTTAAACATGAACACTCAATTTTAATTTCGTGGTTAACTCAGTTGTTTTTAAATAGCGCACGGACGGCCTCGTGCTAAGTTAGAATTATTTACCAGTTTCCTAATTTAGAATAAATAGTAAAAAAGGGGGGTGTGTGGGAAAAGGGAAGTATGGGAAAAGAAAAGGGGGGAACGGTTGTGGTCAGGGTTGATTTGAATGAGGCTGAAAGCGGAAATGACCCGAGAAAAAGAAAAAGCAGAAGGTGTTTTTGTTACTTTGAGAGGATATTCTGTATTTATTTGTGGTGTGGTTTTTTTTTTTATATTATAATGATATAATATTATGGCTTTTGGCATATTCGAATCAAAAGCATTTAACTAATTGATTTTTTTCGTTGTAAGTCAAATTTGCGCGTTATATTCAGTTATATGGCAATTCTGGGATGCTATAATATTATAATTGTGTGTGTTACTATATTTTATTGGTCTAAAAGAAATAGCAAAATGTTGTGCGCTGAATTTTATTTTCCTTTTTGGTTTCTGATTTCTGATCCGTCTAGTAATCTGTTGGTGTTTCCTATAAAGATTTCGCGATAGTAGCTAACAGAAATTTCTGAGAAAACCGGTAAGCATGGGCTTTGCTTATCCCTCATATCTATCTCGAGCTTTTTTAACGATCCTCATTGATATCTATTTTAGATATTGTAGCTCTGTTTTTAGTATGTAAGTAAAGGCGCTGACTACGTTTATCTGTCATAAAAGCCGACAATCCATGAATTATAGTATAAAGAATTTTGACAAGACTATTTTCGGTTCGTTGACAGTCGAGAATAGTATTTAGATTCAGGATGAAAACTTGTAGATACACTAACTAATAAACCTGCTCAGTCAGTTACGAGGGATGATGGAAACTTAACTATTACTGTATCGATCCACAACAATTCCATAGATGGTGGTGTAAAATAAGCATACAACTACTAGCAAACGTGATATAACGCTTTTAATAACAATTATTAGTCTATGACAGTCTTTTTGAGATTTAACATTCTCTCAAAGTAAATCTACATCATATTCGCTATTAACTCTCATCACCGAGATTCGCATCTCCATGGCCAGTTATGGACTGTATGTTGGTAAAATAAACAATCAAGTCACCAACTATATATGCCATAAACAATTCACTAAACAGAAGATAGATTTCATTTGTGAGGAAACGCTTATAAGACATATTCATATCTTCTTCTACTACTTTTATACTGGATTTCAAGTTAAATCAGATACTAACTACGCAATCTTACCCTCATTAAACGATTATCTTCAAGATTACTCCATGTAAATTGCTTCACAATATCTTATAATATCATCTTCAAACAAGCCTTTATATAATACTGTTGTAATGTTGAGCCTCTAAGGTAATTTTAGTGCATATACCACACTTCAGTCTATTTATTCCCACCACAAATCTCCTTCACATTTTATAAACCCTAACCACACACGCCTGCGCAGAAACAGAAAAATTTATGGGAAAGGAAAATATACTATTTGAACGAGACGTAAAAAAAAGCACAAGATTAACGAGAAGATTGCTTTTTTTTAGTGATTTAATATACAAAATAGATATAATTGTATCTGTATTTGCATATCTGAATTGATATCTTTGATTTAAACCCGGTCTTAAAACTATCCTCCACCGGACGGCCTGCAAAAAAGTTATATTACAATAAAACGGAAAGAAAAGAGAAAACAAACATGAGTCTTTCAAGCTGCCGCTATTATGAGAATAAGTATCCCGAAGTTGATGATCTCGTAGTTGTCAATGTTCGCCAGGTACGTTTATTAATTCTTGTTTCTGTTGATTTTGTTCTTGTTGATTGAAATTAAACTGTGGGTTCGTGGTGAACTAACATTGAATTGTAATTTTTTTTTCTCTTCCTTTTCTAGATTGCAGAAATGGGAGCATATGTAAAGCTGCTCGAGTACGACAATATCGAGGGTATGATTTTACTTTCTGAACTTTCCAGACGTCGTATTCGTTCTATTCAGAAACTTATCAGAGTCGGTCGTAATGAGGTTGTCGTTGTTCTCAGAGTCGACAAGGAAAAGGGATATATCGATTTATCAAAGCGTCGTGTTTCCGCTGAAGATGTCGTCAAATGCGACGAGAAATTCAACAAGTCTAAGGCTGTTCACTCTATCTTGCGGCACGTCGCTGAGAAGAATAGTATTCCTCTTGAAGATCTGTATACCACTATCGGATGGCCTTTATACAAGAAATATGGCCACGCGTACGATGCATTCAAGATCGCAATCACTAATCCTTCTACCGTTTTTGAGGGCCTTGATATTCCATCTCCTACCATCCTTGAAGATCTCCAGCAACATATCGCTCGGAGACTGACTCCTCAGCCTACTAAGGTTCGTGCTGATATTGAAGTCACTTGCTTTGGATATGAAGGTATCGATGCCGTCAAGTCTGCTCTTAAAAAGGGTGAAGAGTTGCACACAGACGAAGTTCCTGTCAAAGTCAGACTTGTTTCTCCCCCTTTATATGTCTTAACTTCACATTGCTTGGATAAGCAACTCGGAATTGACAAGCTAGAGGAAGCTATTCAAGTCATACAAGAAAATATTAAGGCCTCAGGCGGTGAATTCTCTGTTCGTATGGCTCCTAAAGCTGTCACTGAGAGTGACGATGCTGAGCTTCAAGCCCTTATGGAGAGAAAGGAGTTGGAGAATAAGGAAGTTTCTGGCGATGATGATGACTCTGAGAGCGAGGCTGGTGATATTGAGTAAAGAAGGAAAGTAAATAGGCATGAAATTGTTTATAACATATATATATATAAAAGTATACGTTTTCTTTATATCTACTTAATATCTACTTTGTAGTCTAACTTCCAAACAAAAAAATCATCTTTACGCTTTCTACATATTTAAAATCATGTTTTAATGCGTCTTCTGCATGCTGGAAAATCTTATTTGCTACCAAATACAAGAATGTCTAAATCACATAGTATTATATATGTACACACGTCATATCAGATCATCACAAGCCCTAGAACCTTGTCCTGCTCAACTGGGTTTGTCCAGCACTTATGCTGAAGCAGTTTGATTAATCAAATGACCTAATGTCTCTACAAGCCCTAAAAGACTAGTAATGTTACTGCTCCATTCGTTTAAGACGTCGTTCGCATCCTTTGGTGCATCGAAAGAAACAACTTTTTCTGGCCGGTTTATGCGAGCGTAGATAGTTCCTTGAGTGACGAGCCTTGCTAAGTATGTCTCGGTTTCCTGATATGGTGTTAGTCTCTAGGTCGGTAACTTTGGCGCGAAAGATACATACTTGATCGGATAAATCTAGCAAATCTCTCAGTCTTGAAGTATGTATTCTAGTGTAATACTTTGCAATGACTCGGATATTCTACTCCAAAAGTTAATACCAATTCCCAACTAAATTTTCCAAACTTTTAGAGACAAAACATACGTGCTCGATAACGCGCTTGCGGAAATCATCCCATCTAGTTTCGCCCTTTGGATCAGAAACATTGAACACTGGAGTAGCACGAAGAACAGATCCGTATGCTTTCTCAGTAAGAGGCCATCGCATAAGTTCAATTTTGGTAAAGTTTTTAATAAGCTGGCTTTCGACAACTAATTGCTCCAACCGAGGTTCCTTTGCAATTCTATGGATTAAATCGGATTGCTCGTTATCATAGGGCGAGAGTAGAATAAAGTAAACGACATTGCAAAGGGCCTATTTAATTCGATTAATTTTAATCAGTTATTCATGAACGAACAAAAAAAAAATGGCGTACCTCTTTCCACTTTGTTTCGTCATCTTGAACGCTCTTACTATCAAAAACTGCGCGATAATGCTTACAGACGTCCAAGTACTTGTCATCATGAAGCGATATCTTTATCATCAATTCATAGTATCTCAATTTCAAATCTTCAACTTCAGGGGCATCGAAATAACTTGTGGAAATCTTACGACTCAGAATCAAAGCTTGAGTAAAATCATCACGCATAACACATAATTGAACTTGCTCTAGAATGAATTCGGTCTTTTCCCGGTTATCCATTGAACCGTATGTTTCGACCTGTAAATCACACATTAAATCTGCGGCTGCTGCAATATCACCTTGCTCTTCTCTAATTTTTGCAAGAGTACGTGTGACGCGGGCTCTTTCGACTTCCACAAAGATCTGTTCATCGTAATTACATCGTTAGGATAATTTTTCTAATCAATTCTCAAAGGAGTAATAGCGTTACCTTTCCCTCAGTTACGACACGAATGTTCTCAATAGTCTCAATCTTAGTAGCCAGATCAGGCGCATCGTCCAAAAACTTGATAGTCTCCTGGACCATCAATGTAATAGCCTGCTTCAGTTGTCCATGTTTTTTCGACAAAAGTTGAATATGTTCATTCATCTGCTTCCAATCGCCAGCATCTTTAAATAGATTGACAAGTTTGATGAGAAGCTTCTCTGTAGATGCGAGATCAGCAGCCTATGTAATCATCCAGCTAGTTAGCACAATGATGCTCAAAGACCTACTTCAAATCACGTATAAGTAATTCAAATACACACCTGACGCGTCTGCTTTTCTAAAGCCAGAAGCCTTTCAACAGCAGCCTGAAGATCAGTCTAAAATAATTGCAGTTAGTCATTATAATTCGATATTGTTCTAATCAAAAACCAACCTTTGCAAGTTCATCAATCTTAGGAATTTCCTCCAACAACGTCTCCGAGAAGTCCTTCTCTGGCTTAATAATTGTGCCGTCCGACATTTCTATTATCAGTTTATTCTTTGAGAAATTGCAGAAATTGCGGGTTTCCAATCAAGTCGGGGGTTATTGTGTGAGAAGCGGAGTTCCTTCGTTACGGCTACGAAGTGGGCTCTTGACTTATATTTCATTATTTTGGAATCAACAGAACGGAGACATAACGTTGATGCGGTTATGCGAGAACTTTCAACTTTCAAATATTTGATCTTTAAAATTCAGTGTTTGACCAGTAAATTAGTTGCATTTCATTTTCTACTTTTCTTTTGTGATTTCTGTTGTTTGTTTTTTGTGTTGATAATATGGCTGCTGCGTCTATTGCGAATGGGCGAAACAGTGCGACTCCGCAACCATCGTTACCGCAGCATATATCGGCACCTGAAGGAGTAATTATTCCTCCTCCTGATATCAGAGGTAATCATAGTCTATTTTTGATTAATATCTCTTGCTGCTTTTATTAACTGTTCGGTTTAGAAATTATTGAAAAGACTGCTGGATATGTTCATAGAAATGGCAGTGCCGTAAGTTTGTTATTTCTCTTTCACCACACGCCTTGCTGTTATTCTTCTGATCTAATATTCATAACAACAGTTTGAAAGTCGAATTCGCGAAAGTGAGAAAAACAATATAAAGTTCAGCTTTCTTAATCCATCAGATCCTTATTATCCATACTACGAATGGCGATTAGATGAATTTCGCGAAAATAGAGGCGGTCAGAACTCAACTCCAACGCCTTCAGCATCCATATCAACGTCGCAACCTGCTGTTGATATTCCAAAGGGACCAACTGAACCTCCAAAATTCGAATATTCAACACCAATGCCGCCTATTTCTGCTCAAGATTTGGATATACTACGAGTTACTGCGTTATTTGCTGCTCGAAATGGGAGGATGTTTACTAGTACACTTGCACAGCGAGAAAGTCGGAATTATCAATTTGATTTTCTAAGACCTAATCATTCGCTATTTCCATACTTTTCGAAATTGATTGAACAATACACAAAGGTTTTGAATCCTTCAGATGAGATTAAAGAGAGATTAAAAGAAAATATATCAAATAAATATAATGTGTTGGACCGTGCCCAAATGAGAGCAGATTGGCAAGCTCATCAAGAAGCAGAGAATAAGAAAGCAGCAGAAGATGCTGAAGCGGAAAAGATTGCTTATGCACAGATTGATTGGCATGATTTTGTTGTTGCTGAATCGATTGAGTTTACGGCAGCTGATAATGAAGTTGATTTACCACCACCTATGTCACTTGCTGAACTACAGCGCACTTCTTTAGAAGAAAAACAGATAATGTCATTGTTCAATGAGGCCAATAATTTGGCGATTGAAGAAGCACCTCCTGATTATGAAGAGGAACAGCCAGTTCAAGTATCTGTTCCCGCACCGCCTGTGGCGCCTGTTCAGACAGCTACTACTGAGTCCAAAGAGGAATCTGAGGAAGATAGAAGGATCCGAGAACGGCAAGAAGGCTTACAAAGACAGAGTCAAGCAAAAGCGGCTGCTATTAATCCCAACCGTGAGAATATCAAGGTATTGCCGCAAGGTAGTACTAGACGTGGAGCGCGTGCCAAAGCAGCGCAGTCCACTAGACAGGAATGTCCACTTTGTCATCAACTTTTCAGCGCAGACGAATTTGAGCAACACATTCGTATTGAACTATTAGATCCTAAATGGAAAGACCAGAAAGCTAAACTTGAGGCACGAAACGCAGTGTCAAATTTGACTTTTGATGACGTTTCAACGAATATGAAAAGACTTGCTAGTGCTAGAGCTGATCTGTTTGATATGGATGGAACTCCGCAAACTCCTGAAGAAGCAGCAAGAACGAAACGGAGGCAGTAAATTGGAATAATGTAAATTTTTCTCTGCATGTATATTAATCGATTGGTAGTATAGTGTGGTTATAATAAACTTGTGTACATTACCTCTTTATTTTATAAATAATCACAGAATATACGTATACACTGTTGTAATAATGCGCACCGTTTTTCAAGCCCTTAATGGTTTATATGTTTTTATTTGTTATTACAAATTTGACAAATAGGGATGGAAACGAGATGACCCTAAAAAAATAAGCGAACGATGCCCGAAGTATTCAGGGGTCTTTTACCCTTTTCGAAAATATTTAAAAACACAAAAACTTTCCCTCACATTTAAGTAAAACGCATATAAGATTAGTATAATAACAACAATTATATTGCTTAACATGTTTTCAATTTGTATATATTCATAAAGGACTTTGTATTTTTAATATTTTTAAACATGACATTTTTTCTTTCGCGGTCGTCAATTCAAATCTGCATCCGCAGTCCACAAACCCCAAAACTTCTATTATCAAGGACAAGGACAAGGACAATATCCCCAGCACCAGTAATTTCAAATATATTTACCCGAGGATATGCCGCCGTTGAGAAGAAAAAGACTGCGCTGGGAAAGCAAGGTGGTATAAATGCAACAGAGAAAAAAAAAGAGTTAGTCAGTGATATTAGACGAGTTCGGAATATTGGAATTATCGCACATATTGATGCTGGAAAAACTACTACTACTGAAAGAATGCTTTATTATAGTGGATATACACAAAGAATAGGAAGTAAGTACTGTTGTTCTTTTTCTGTTGTGCATCGTTGAAATATACATATATATATATATATCTACAAGGGCGAGACTAAAGGGTTTGTTGTAGATGTGGATGAAGGTGATACCGTGATGGATTATCTTCCTGCTGAACGAAATCGAGGAATTACAATTACCTCTGCAGCGATTTCATTTGATTGGAACCAACATCGAATTAATCTCATTGATACACCTGGGCACGCTGATTTTACATTCGAAGTCATTCGATCCATTCGAGTTCTTGATGGTGCAGTTACGGTATTAGATGGAGTCGAAGGAGTCGAAGCGCAGACTGAAAAAGTCTGGCATCAAGCTAAAGATATGGGAATTCCTAGAATTATATTTGTAAATAAAATGGATCGAGCAGGAGCAGGATTCGGAAGAACAGTTCGAGAGGTTGCAGGAAAACTTCAAGCAAAAACCGCAGTTATAAATATGCCATTATTCAGATCTGAAATTATTGATGGAATGACAACTGCTAAACTTTGTGGTATTATCGATATCGTTGAAATGAAAGCAATTGAGTGGGCTCCAAATACCGATGGCAGAGAATTTTACGTCTCGGATCTAAAAGGTGAAGACTTACAGGAAGCAACAAAAGCTCGTATAGCATTAGTTGAAACTTTAGCTGAATTGGATGAAGAAATGATTGAGAAATTCCTCGAAGTCGATGATGATCATATGGCTATTCAATCTAAAGATATTAAAGCTGCACTTCGAAGATGCACACTTTCCAATACTGCTGTACCAGTTCTTAGTGGTGCTAGTTTTAGAAATATTGGAGTTCAACCTTTATTAGATGCTGTTATTGATTATATGCCATCACCTGCTGACTGTCCTTCACCTGTTTTAAAATCTACGAACCCAAAAATTCCAGATTTACCGTTATCAAAAGCAAATATTGGAACTGCATTAGCATTCAAAGTAACCCATGATAATTTTACGGGGAAGATTTTAGTATTTGTTCGAGTATATTCAGGAACTCTTTCAACATTTGATAAAATTTACAATACAACAAATCAAACTGAAGAACGCGCATTACAGCTATCTCGAATGTATGCAGATTCTTCAATCAAGATTGATAATATACCTGAAGGTCATATCGGTGTTATTTCAGGTACAAAAGAAATTCGAACCGGTGACACAATAATTTTTTCCGTGAATAGAGGTAAAGATTCAAATTACAGTCAAGGTAAAATAAGATCTATGCAGCTTTTACCAATTGATATTCCATCACCAGTTTTTTTCGCATCGATCGAACCAAAAACTGCATCAGATTTACGACCTATGGAATTAGGATTAGAAACTCTTCTGAGAGAAGATCCAAGTCTCAAAGTATCAATTCATGAAGAAACTGGTCAAACTCTATTAAGCGGAATGGGAGAGCTTCATCTTGAAATTTCAAGAGATCGATTGATTAATGATTTAAAAGTCAACGCATACGTCGGTAAGATTCAAATCGCGTTTAAAGAAAGTATTGACGCGAAGTATTCCTCAAATAAACTCACTACATATACATATTCACGATTAATTAAAGGTGTGAACGTTTCGGCTTCTGCTACTGTTAGTATTCATGGTATCCCTGATGATTTAGAATATGCTGAAGAGTCACTTAAGAAGGAACTCTCGAAATCAATTCAATTATCGGAGAATAATTTCCTTACATTAGATCCTGCTTTTACCGCGTCACATCCACGTATCGAATCCAAAGAGTTTCTCACTTCAGTAAAAAATGGTGCTATCTCAAGTTTATTTAACGGCAAAAAATACGGATTACCACTTCATTCAATTCAAATCGTTGTCCATAAAGTTGAAGTCCCGATGGAACTTGACTCTGCACATGCTATTGCACCTGCTGTTCGTGCTGCGGTTTTAGCTGCTATGGATGAAGTACCACCTGACTCAAGAGTTCTGATGGAGCCTGTTATGGATGTCACTCTTATTGTTGATGATGAAGATATCGGTTCTGTAATATCTGATTTATCATCGTCAAGATCTGGCAAAATCTACGCTTTAGACGATGAGAATGCTGCTAGACCATTTCAAGAAGATGCAGAATACATCGATCCTAATGTTATTTACTCTCCGCCAGATTCAACTCTTCATCTGAGTAAACACAATATCCGAAAAAGCCTTGAAAAGAAACTTATTAAAGCAAAAGTTCCGTTAAATGAAATGGTGGGATATTTGAAATTTTTACGTTCATTGACGCAAGGTCGTGGTTCTTTTATAATGGCTTATGATCGCTATGAACGTGCTGCTAAAGACAGAACTGATGCTATCTGGGCAAAGTATATGGGATAAACAAAACACACTATTTAACACAGTACATCTAGAAATCATCATTTGTAAATAGACTCGCTTTTTCTTGTTCTTTTGTTTCTCTCGTTTCGGTTTTCTCTCATGTTTGAGAATAGTAGGAATATATTGTACGAACTACTTGTTTCTCCCGGATACAAACTTAGCATGAGCAGCAAATATCACTCGGTTATTTTCATCCTTTCTGCTCAGAAAATAGATATTGCAAGGCAAACTACAATGAAATAGAACGCCCCAAAAAACAATGTATATAAAAAGAAACAAATAAGGAAGAAAAATAAATGATACAATTTTCTGTTGCACTAAATCAAAGACAAATAAATCGACGCATGAACAGTTCATACTACGATTTCATAACAAAGACATCATAAGTATACACTAAGAGAATAAAAAAATGAAAAGAGAAAAAAAAAACGTTATTCGATCGCAAGCCAGCAAGCTACAAAGATATCGTCAAACTCAGATTGCTTTTCCATTTTCATTTTCTGAGTTTACAAAAGCGAAAGAAATGGCAGATTAGAAACATAAGAATAGAAAATAAAATAAAATAAAATAAAATAAAATAAAACGATCGGATTAAGGTCGGCTTTTAAGCTCAAAATAGAAATTAAAATAACAAGCAAGATCAAACTCCACCCGGGGAAAAAAAACTGTATTGATAAAAAAGTCTCGTACATTGATAGCAAGAAGGTCTACCACTGCCCTCACTCATCTTATTCGCAAGACGTACAGACGAAGAGAAAAGTGCTTAAGCAGAAGCTTCTACAGCAGGTGGTGCAGAAGAAGTCTCTGTCTCTGTAGCGGCAGAAGCTCCTTCAGCCTCTGTAGCAGGCTTAGCTTCGGCCTCAGTTCCAGGAACTTCAGACTTCTCAACACTTTCGTCACCCTTTGCTTTATGTTCTGGCTCAATAGCGATCTTGACAGTGATAGCTCTTCCATCGAGTTCCTTGCCATTAAGTTCCTCAATAGCCTTCTTTTGTAGCTCCTCAGATGGGAATTTGACAAAGGCAAATCCAAGAGTCCTTGGTGGAGCAATTGTTCCTTTGGCCGCAAGCCGCCGCAATACATACTGAGGCAAGTATTTGTGGGTAGTATGAACCCACTCAGGCTGATACGGCTCAAAGAACTCGGAAATTTTCTCCTTTGTACAGGTGTAGCTCAGATTAGCCACGTAGACGGTATCAGTAGAAAGAGGACCCTCTCTAGGAGCCTTCTTAGGTCTGGGAGTTTTCTTGGGCTTAGGCTTCTTGCTAGGAGCCGCGTTCTCATCATTTTCAGACTTTGTAGGAGTTTCTGAAGAGCCTTCGGCAGGAGTCTCAGCAGACTCGTCAACGGCCTTTTCAGACTGTTCAGGTTCTTCAGACTTGTTCTTTGGCGAGCGGTTCTGTACAGGATTCCATTAGCAAATCGTCATCAGCGCGATCGAAGGAGATCAGGGGAGGAAAATGCACATACAGAAGAGCCACCAAAACGACCGCCGCGGCCTCTGAATCCACCCCGACGGAAGGGACGTTTTTCAATAGGTGGTGTTGCAAGTTGAACACGGATTTGCTTTTCACCAAAGGAGGCACCGTTCTTGGACTCGATAAAGGCGTCTACTCCGTCAGGAGAGGCAAAGTCCACAAATGCATAAAAGGAGTCGCTTTCGACATATTTGCTGGGACGAAGAGAGAGAGCAGCACTAGAAGCAGAAAGTTAGGAGGAGTGATGCCAAGCACGGTTATGGGCTGCTTACATTTCCTGACCGCTAAAGAAGTCTTTGACCTCGTCTTCAGAGACGCCAGATGGAAGGTTTCCAACGTAGATACGACGCTTCTCAGTCACTTCGACGGGAACTTTTCTAGGTCTGTAACCAGTGAAAGGTGGTCTTTCAGAAGTGGATTCGGCGGGAGTCTCAGCGGGAGTCTCTTCGACTGGCGCAGTCTCTTCGGGGACTTGCGCGGGAGCTGGATCAGAGGACATTCGATGAGGATGTGAGTGGTTCGGAAATGGGTCTAGCACGGTGTTAGCAGATGCACAACAGCATATTATCGCGACTAAACTACTGCAGTCAAATCGTTTATTGCTTTAGCAGCGATTTGATTGCAAAAACAATAAAAGATCAATAAAAGCGCGTTTTCAAAGTGTGCCACGCAACACAGCGTTTGCCAACTCTCTCTTCAACCTCGATCCAGCAACGCGCGACCCCCAAACACCAAAAAAAACGTAGGAAACAAACCAGAAAGCAAATAACAGCTGAAATAACAGCAGAAAACGCAGGATCAGGGATAAAAATGGGGAAAACTGGAGGAACAAAGGAGAACGTGGAGTTGAGCAAGACGGGAAGAAAGCGTTGGGCGCGCAAGAGAACGCTGTGGGCTCCCCGGTCACCTGGTCACGCCGCGACACAAAACCCATACACCGAACCTCCGAGATTCAGCACTGAAATACTGATATACAATTACACAAATTCTTCGGCCCTCTCATTTCCCATATTGCTGTTATTCCTGCTCCAGTAATGTCGTTCAGAGGCGGAAGAGGAGGTGGTCCTGGAAGACCCGGTCCTCTTTTTGGTCTTGACATTAAACCAGATTTCTCGCCGTCAGAGCGCTATCCTGTGCGTAAACCCGTCTGTTCTTTTCTGCCTGCTATTTTCTTTTGCTAACTATTGTTATAACAGAAAATTTCTCTTCCTGTACAGGCCCCGTTGACAGATTACGAACGAAAATGTGTGCGCCAGTTTTTAAAGTATCAGCAAGAAGTGCGCGACTCGGCTTTCTACGTGGTTGAAAAGAAAAGAGGAGTGGTCGAGTACGAAGGCGGTATCAACGATGGTATTTATCATTTGCTAATATTATCATTACATTACTAAACGCTAACGAGATGCTTCAGGAATAAAACGATACTCAGATCGATTTCTGAAAAAGCAAAAGACTGGCAAAGCAGTCACCGACCATCCTTACAGTATGTCTGATATTTTCTCCCTTATTCTACAGCACAAGCTAATAAAATATAAAGTTATCGAGTTCTTTCCTCCAGAACTTCATTCTTCTCTTGGAGTAAAATCTACTGGGAAGCAAAAGCATATTAAACTTGATCTGACTGAACATAAAAAGCATGAACTTGAAGCAGCCGCTCTCAACGCAGCCGACGAAGAAGGTGCCGCCAACGCTACAACTGCAAATGACGAACTTGATAACGACGATGATGTCGATGTTGATGACGAAGATGAGGAAGACGAGTTTGAGGAAGATGAAGAAGGCGATTATAATGCTGAAAAATATTTCGACGACGGCGAAGATGATTACGGTGATGATGGTGGAGACGACGAAGCTGCATATTAATGATACTAGACTTTATTTACAATGATGGCGTTTACTGGGAACAAAAAAAAAGTTTTTTCTGATTTGTATATATTAATTTCAATTATGATCTATGATCTAATCTAAGCATATTTCTTTCGCGATATTCATATCTTAATTGGGTAAATATCCCTTTTCAGTAAGTAACTCTTCCGTCCAGTCCCAAAGTTTTTCGGCTAATTTCGCATCACTCGCCTGTTTTGAGCAATTACCAAGCTTAGCAATTGGCACGTAATAATTACCATTATCCAGTTCTGCAGTTAATCCCGAATCTGTAACGCAATATAAACTAGTCAAAGCACCTTCTTCTAGTGTAATTGCGCCAACTTTAGATGCGTTCTTAATAAACAAATTTGAAACTATTTTAACAATACCGAAAATAGCATCAGTTTGTAATAAGTTATCGTATAGAGCGGTATCAACAATTACGCCAGGATGAACTGCAACTGACAAGATATTTGGATGCTTTTTAGCCATTTCTTTTGTAAATAATAAAATTGCTAGTTTAGATTGTGAATATCTGATTCCTTTATTCATTAAGTCCCATCCTGATTTCTTGTTAGGTGAATCAAATGAGAATCCGAAAACAAATGTATGCGCAAGTGAAGACAGATTAACAACTCTTGGTGCAGAAGATTTCGAAAGTGCAGGAATTAAAAGCCGTGTAAGCAAGTATGGAGCATAGTAATTAACTAGAATAGTAGTCTCAAAACCATCACTTGATTCCGCGTAATTAGGGTACATTATACCAGCGTTATTCAGTAAAACACTTTATACAATGTCAAATAAAGGCACAGAGAACTAGATATAAAGCACAACTTACTCCAATTTTGACTCCTTTTCCTGAAACTCCTTTGCAGCCTTCACAACAGATGACAAGTCCATTAAGTCACATTTCAAGAAGGTAATATCAAATACTATGCCTTCATATCCTTCTTCAGTGTTCTTCACAGCGGCCATTTCACTCAGCAGTTCTTCAGCTTTAGCATCATTTCGCACAGTCACATACAATTTAGCACCGTGCCTTGCTAATTCCCGAACTGCGATTTTACCAATTCCACCTGTGCCGCCTGTAATTAAAATCACAGGACGATCTTCATTACTGTAGAATGGAATCGCAGAGAGCGAAAATGCCATCCTATCTCAATATCTAAAATTCGTGAATTAGCTGTACTATGATATCTCAAGGCTCGCATTGAAACGTTGGGACTAATCAAATTACAAATATATTATATAAGCAGCACTTGCCACATTGAAACGCCACATACTCTTGCTGATGATTTGATTTGGAGTATACTTTCCAAGTCTCTTCTTTTTGATTCCTTCTGTTGAGTATATATACAGCGATAATTTTGTATTTCATTTTAATTGTTGATAATTCAAATATAGCACAGAATGTCTGCTGTCAAGTATGTTCCAAGTCAACGCGCGACATAAAAATCTTTTGAGTGCCAAATACTAACAAGTTTTCATCCAGGGCCGATATCAATAAATCGACATGGGAAGATACGGATATTCCATCAGTTTGTGAGAGATGCTTAGGACCTAATCCGTATGTTTTAATGACGCGAGAACGACATGGCGAAGAATGCAAGATTTGCACAAGACCATTCACAGTATTTCGGTGGCGACCTGAAAATGCCGGTGGACGATATAAAAAATCCACAATATGTAATACTTGTGCTCGACAAAAGAACTGCTGTCAAAGTTGTATGCTGGATCTTTCATTTGGTTTACCAATTGCTATTCGTGATGCTGCTTTGAAAATGGTCGGCGCAGGTGGTGCAGCTGGTAGCATGGCGTTAACCACAACCGAACCTCAGAATGTGATTTCAAGACAATTTGTTGCTCAAAATATCGAAGCGAGACTTAAAGAACAAGGCGAAGAATCTGAATTATACGCTGCTCAAGAACAAGCTGAAGAAGCAGGAAAGAAACTGTTACAGCAACTAGCTCAAGCCCAACCGTATAATGCACGAAGTAACGTTGAGAAATACGCAGACAATACCAATCGTCGGTATTTAAATAATCCTCTAGGCGTCAAATCCAAATCTGCAGATATCTCAAAACTTGTCTCCAAATTACCTCCAGGAAAACCTCTTACAAAGCCCAAAGATCCGAAAATTATGTCACTGTTTCTAACTGGTGTTGAAGACGATTTACCTGAATACACATTGCGACAATATTTTTCAAAATACGGACCTTTAAAATCCCTCGTTTGCTCTCACAGATCAAGATGTGCATTCGTTAATTACAACACAAGAGAGGCGGCAGAAGCAGCAGCAGAAGAAACAGGTTCAACATTAGTTTTAAAAGGATGCCCTTTACGCGTTACATGGGGTCGTCCTCGTGCAATCGGTGATGAAGAACACGGTCTTCAAAATGCTAAGCTTGCTGCTGCGAATAAACGTAAAATGCTGGCTGAAGCTCGAGCTGTAATTTCAAATGAAAAGGGTGACTCGATTTCTCAGGATGGGAAAAAAAGAAAAGCTATTAAATCTGCTACTGCTGCTGATGCAAACGATGCTATTCTACCACCTGGACAATCTACTGTTACATACGCTAGTCAGCAACCTGATTTTGAGGAATGAATAACCAACCTACTTAATGTATTGCGTGTATATTAGAATTTGCCGTTTTTGCATGTTGGTTTGTATGTTTTAATTTTAATTAGGGAATCAAATCAAGCAACGAAAAAAATACTTATTTCTTTCACCTATATTTACGTAGACGGATTTTTACTTGAAAAAAAGCTAATTAAAAAATAAAATTATAAGAGATGAAATACACAAAGACTGGGAGGATGATTTTATATATTAATACTTTGAATATCGAATGCTAAATTTCTCTTTGCAGAAGCAGTTTATTTCCGTAACTCTATAGAACTTATTTTTTTTTTCAAGTTCCTTCCTTCTTTGCCAAAAAAAAAATTTTAAAAAGACCTGTAGTAATAGTAGACGGTATTAATCATGACCAACATGTGAACTGATTTACATCAGCTTTATTTGCATTGATGAATATTTAATAAGGCAGGTACAAAGTCTTCTTGGCAGCTATATTAAACACCAGTTAGTAACCAAGTCATATCCGGAAAAATGATTAAAACGCACCCTTGATGATAATTTCAGGAACAGGGAAAGCAAAAGTCTCAAGCTCAGCAGCGTAAGGAGTGGGAACCTCAGCACCAGTAACCCGCTCGACAGGAGCATCGAGGAAGTCAAAAGCCTCAGACTCCATGATTTGGGCACAAATCTCAGATCCAAAACCGAAAGCGGGGAAACCAGAGTCGACAGAAACAAGTCTGTTGGTCTTCTTCACACTCTTGACAATGGCGGGAATGTCCATTGGCTTGATGGAGCGAAGGTTGATGACCTCAGCGGAGATGTTCTCCTTTGCAAGAGCCTCAGCGGCCTGAAGACAGAACTCGACGTTGCGAGAGTGGGAGACAAGAGTGACGTCGGTACCGGCACGCTCGACCTTGGCCTTGCCGATGGGGATGACAAAGTCGGGAGAAAGGACTTCCTCGGAGACGTCGAAAGACTCACCGTACATGATTTCATTCTCGAGGAAGATGGTGACGTTAGGGTCGCGAATGGATGCCTTCAAAAGGCCCTTCGCGTCCTCAGCGGAGTAAGGAGAAACGACCTTGAGACCGGGGATGGAACCGTACCAGGCGCTGTAGTCCTGCGAGTGTTGAGCACCGACACCGGCAGCAGCACCATTAGGGCCACGGAAAGTGACATTGCAAGGCTGGGTTCCACCGGACATGTAGTAGGTCTTTGCACCGGAGTTGATGATTTGATCGATGGCCTGCATCGCAAAGTTGAAAGTCATGAACTCGCAAATGGGCTTGAGACCAGCGAGAGCAGCACCAACGCAAAGACCAGTGAAACCAGCTTCAGTGATGGGAGTGTCGACCACTCGCTTATCGCCAAACTTGTCTAGTAGACCGCGGGAGACTTTGTAGGCTCCGTTGTACTGGGCGACTTCTTCACCCATGAGAAAGACCGACTCGTCGCGTTCCATTTCCTCAGCCATGGCAGAGTTGAGAGCATCACGGACAGTCAACTGGATATTGTTAGCGAACGTGCAGAATAGAAATGGTTGAATCAAGCAGTTTTTTTGTGCGGGCCATTCCCCACCCACGTTCCACTTGTCCCCCGGCAACAAACCACCACGAAGTAGCAGCAAAAGGAAACAAAACATACCGGAGTGGTCCCGCCACTCGATGATGCAGCCCGCGCACCCAAATCAACCATTCTCATTGCCGCGCGCTGGCCGACAACAGGAATTGGGTTCTTTCTAAGCAGCATTCGCGAAGTGCTGTTCACGGGCGCCGAGGAAGCAGCAGCAGCAGAAGCAGCAGAAGAGAACGAGCGCTTCACCAGGAGGCGCTGAGCAGCGGCAATTGAGGCCATTGTTTGTGTCTGTAGCGTGTATTTAAACAAATAAAGAAGAAAAGGATGACAGAAACAGGAAGGACTAAACAATACTGTGAGAATTAAACATGGACGGGATGCGGATGCCTGGCGATGCCCTAGCCCTGTATTGCCCCGGGCGAATCAGCGACCAAGCACGTGACTATTCCACTTCGGATGTCGGCGTTGCTCCCCACACTCCCCCACTGCAGAATAGATGATTGATATACGCATGATTCGATTGCAAATGAGGAATTGTTTACTTGTGGCGACGCGTTGCGAGAAGGGAGACGTGTAGGGAAAGTACTAAAGAGTATGTTGGTAGTGCTGGCTGTGTTGCTGCTGCTGCTGCTGCTGCTGCTGCTTTCGGCACGCGCATTGTCGCGTCGCGTGTGTTCGTTGTTCATCATATTGTGTATGTTAAATCAATTGTGTTGGTGGTTTTATTAGAAATACGGACAGCTCTAGATCCATTTCATAAATCTTTCAGTGCTCTATATCTGTGAACATCTCCTCAGTCATAACATGCTCGGCTCACTGATACAACAATACAGTACGCGTTACCACATTTCATTTCATAGATAATACAGTGTATAAACCACTGTAAATGAACCGTTCTGCTTTCACTTTGATATATGGAGTAAAAACAAACTAGCATCACTTTCTGTTTAAATGACCGCACCGCAAACACAACTCCTGGATATTCAAGCCCCCAATACCAGCGTTTGTCGCATGCTACCAGGACTCTATTTCGGTTCTTCGAATATGAATACAACTGACTCTAAATAGCATAATACGATATATCAACCAAAAAGATTCTTCTGAAATTGGCTCTGATAAAGTGAACACAAGTTAATTCTATCGACGCTTTTCAAGCAAGCCACTATCTCTGCTCTTGAAGAAGTCGACCAATCTACAGACTAAAGCAGAAAGAACAAGCTTAATTTACATCCCGTAGTCGCCTTAGTATTACCCAGCCATTTAAATCCTCAAAACGATCCAGACATCTACTAAAACTCTGCAATTTAAGATAACTGAATGAACATCAACATTGAAAATTCAAGACTCAGATCCGTGTCGTCAAAGCTTAATTTCCTAAACTCCCAATTCAAAACAAAGAGCTCGGATTTTTTTTCTTCTCAGAGCACATCCTTGAACTTGTTGTCAAGTATTCACCTCTTTTTTTACTATTAGTGTGCGCTAAATACTAAGCACAAGTAGCAGAAACATAAAAAAATGGCTAAACGGAAAGATACTAACGAGAAGGAAGTTGAGGAGAGCATTGAAGATGGAAGCGGAGTAAGAGTTTTTCCCTGTATTATCGAAATAGTATTTTTATTTCTAACAAAGAAAATATAGGCTGAAGATTCCTCGTCTGATAATGAAGAAATAGTCAACGTAGATTTTGATTTTTTTGATTTCAAACCAGATATCGATTACCAAGCTATTAGAAATCTTCTTCGACAAACATTTGATGTTGATAATACTGTTTTTGATCTGTCTGCGCTTTCTGATTTAATACTGTCGAAATCAAGTTTAGGATCGACTATCAAATGTGATGGACCTGAGAGTGATCCATTTGCGTATTTAACAGTTTTAAATGCGAATCTTCACAGAGATCATCCTGCTTTACGACAGGTTATTGATTATATTTTAAAGAAATCAAAAAAGAATGAACCGTTGAATAATAAACTAAAAGAGCTGTTGGCTGATGATGCGAAGACAAATACAGCTATTCTGTTTAGTGAAAGGTTAATCAACATGCCAACTGAAGTGGTACCTCCTATGTACAACATGCTATTGGATGAGATGAAAAAGGCAGTCGAAAACGTAGGTTTCGCTCGTTTTAATGTAATTGAATAGAGGGGGAATTAACTGCTTTTAGGGAGAAAAATACGATTTTGACTACTATATCGTCATTTCAAAGTCATTCACTGAAATAGCTTCAGTAATCGACGACGAAGATGACAGACCCAAGAAAAAGAAAAAGAAAGCTGCTCAAGTAAGTCCTTCGTCACCGCAATGTGCACTACTCTCACTGCTGACTTTTTAAATTTATAGACATCAAAAGAAATCTTTTATTTCCACCCCGAAGATGAACTATTTACTCGGAACTCCGAGCAATCGATGGTTTATAAGTTCAGTAATGAAGCTCAAGAAGCTGACTCTAAACGTACTTTTCAAGATTATGGTATCGCTCCCCAAGGTCAATTAATGATTTTGAGTAATGAAAAATTTAAAACTACAATCTCTGAAATGTTGGAAATGTTTACTATTCCGGCACAATAAATTCAAGAAGGTTGAACATGAAAAACGGAAATTTAGATTTTGTACAGTATTTATAAAAATGTGAAATAATGATTTAAAATAAAAAATAAATAAATAATTGCTATGTACATTATATGCCAACAAATAAACCGGTTGCATACAAAAACAACGGGAGAAATATGAATATGCGAAAAAGTTAGCCTGTTGTATGGAAGATTAACTTTTAAACTAAATGCTGTCTTTAAAAAGGGTCCCGAATAGGCACTGAAATGACATATTAATCATTCACCAGGAAGTTTTTCCCATTCCATAAACGAAGAAACCCAGGCCTGTTGCATTGACTCACTCATATCTCTCGCAAATTGCTCATTATCACTATCACTATCGCTATCGTAATCATCGTTGGTGTTATTGTAATCGTGCATTACACTTGCAAATAATGCTAAAGGATCTTGCTGAGCCTTCGCGTTATACCTTGAATCAGGAATCGCTGAAGGTGATGTATACTCTGCGCCTCTTGCAGGAGGTGGTTCTGAAATCGCGTCGGATTCACTAACCAATGAGACTGTTTCACTATATCGATCTATTGAGTCGCCTAATAAGATTGACATTGATTCGGTGTCTGACGGTCCAGGTATTATTACCGGTTCATCGTTCTCATGTGATTCTGATGCAGCTTCTGGATCTTGCTGGCGTCGTTGTTCTTCCAATTCTTCTTCTTGGAGAAGTTCTATCCGATAATCAATTACTTGTACTGTTTAAAATGTTAGTAACAAAAACTCAGGAAAAACGTGGTATAGAATTGGCTAATTCATACTCTTATCTTCAATTTCAAGCTCTTGGTCTTCATATTTCGCAAGTCGCTCTAGATTTCTATTTTTGATTGCGAGCAGTTGTTCGATTCGTTGATCAATTTCCTTAATGTTCTGCTGCACGATTGCCTATATTACTGTTAATTGAGCATACCACCACATTATCCTGAAAATGGGAATTTAACGCACCTTTCGGATATCTATCCTTTGTAATTTGCGCGCCGCATCTTTTCGATTCTTCTCCAATCGTTGAATTCCACTGAGTTCTGGTTCAGGCATTTCCTGCTTTACTGGCTTTTTACCTTTTCCCTTGCCAACATATACAACTTTGCCATGGCCTTCTGCAGACGGTTCTGGTAAAGTAGCATTAAATCCTTGTAGTAGTGAATACCGAGTGCTACCTTCAGGCAGATCTTTAAGCATGTCTTTTGTAATCAGATAACCTCCTTCACTGCTGCTATCAACGAAATTTGCATTTCTTCGTTGAACCATACCAGCTGCTGTTCCTTTGAATGAAAATATCCGTCGCTGGATAGCTGGTTTGCGCAATGCAGGTGCCATATCGTTCATAAACGATCTATATTGCGCTGTGCTCGTGAGCTCGTACGGATTTGCGCTTGTCAGCGCAGTAGAAGTAGCTGCTACTGTCTTTGATAATCTGGAAAGATTACTATTTGTAGCTGCCACAGCTGACGAAAAGATAGATTCACTAACAGGCGCAACAACCTGTGAACTTGCGCTGGGACTTGATGATTGTCTAGTTGGACTTGCGCCTGTGGCTGTCGCCGAAGCTGATGCCGACGCCATTGAATAACAATTTTGCGTGTCAATTGCAATATTCAAGCAAACCTCTTCTTTGTATATTTCCCTCTAATTCAATTAATATAGTCTGCCGTGTGAAAATCGCGACGCGGCGAATCGTCGGAATCACTGCTTGCACCTTCGTGTTTGGCGCTGATCTCAGCCTTCGTCGTCGCCTGGCGAACAATTCAGAAACTGCGCAAATATGTCCCTTTGCCAAATCAATGATTATCTGACACAAAAGGTAACTGGCCGCGACGAAAAGACAAAGGGACTGGAAATATACCAGCTTCTGTTGCTGACTTTTGAACTCCAGGTTTACGATGGCCGGTTTGTCGGCACGTGAAGCACTTTTCGCTGCGACACGAGACCCATTAGATATGTTAGCATTGTGCTATTCATTGCTGAGCATGTACTTTTTTTCTATTGCTAAAATGCCGTAGAAAACATAGTAGAATCAGCTAATAAAAGTACAGCTTCCAAAATGCAATAAATGCTTGGTATATGTTGTAATAGTAAAACATGAATTACATGCCATAATCCGGAAACGGCAACTAGTCAATACCGTGCAATAATAACATTAAACCGCACCAAAAGTCAGCTTAAAAACCCACGAAAATTAAACGCACATACTCAAATTGGACAAGCGCCGCACGGCTGGGAGCAAAAAATAAAAAAAAAAAAATCTGGATTTTGATTGTGAACAGCAGCAATTTATTTTTATCATCAATCAATAAACCAGTTTGTTATTAATCAGTATTTTTTTTTGTTATATCAAAATTTGAATACAAAATGACAGGATTTACTGACGCTGTTGCAAAGGGAGTGACCGAGGTTTGTTATCTCTGTGGGTTGTATGTGCTATGATAATTAGTTTTACTAATATGAGAAATATCGAAAAGGTATCTGGTATTTTTGATACTATCCTCGTTCTCGACTTTGGTTCTCAATACAGTCACCTTATTACTCGTCGTCTTCGTGAGCTCAATGTTTACGCGGAAATGCTTCCTTGCACCCAAAAGATCAGCGAGCTGACTTGGAAACCAAAGGGCATTATTCTGTCTGGAAGTCCCTACTCTGTTTACGCTAAAGATGCTCCCCACGCTGATCCTGCTGTATTTGAGCTTGGTGTATGTTGATATGGATTTAATTAGCCATGTACGAATGAGCTCTGTACTGATATAAATTATGGGTGGTAGGTCCCTATTTTGGGAATTTGCTATGGTCTCCAGGAACTTGCCTGGGCTCTTGGAGGGAAAGTCGGCGGAAGCGACAAGCGCGAATACGGTCATGCTCTTCTTCAAGTCGCTGATGAGCATTTTCTGTTTGAGGGTATTGATGACTTCCAGGTGCGTTTTCAAGCAAATATTACACTCTGCTGCAAGTGGACGTAAAAACTGTATACTGACAACTCTCAGGTCTGGATGAGTCATGGAGACAAAATCTCTGCTCTTCCTGAAGACTTCAAGGTCATTGCTACAACCAGCAATGCTCCTTTTGCTGCCATCACCCATAAAACCAAACAAATCTATGGTATCCAATTCCATCCCGAAGTTACCCATACCAAGCAAGGCAAGAAACTTTTCCACAATTTTGCAATCAATGTCTGCAAATGTGAGCAAAACTGGACTATGGAGAACTTTATTGATACCGAAATTGAGCGAATTCGTAAACTTGTTGGTCCTACTGGTGAAGTTATTGGTGCCGTTTCTGGCGGAGTTGATTCGACTGTTGCCGCAAAGCTACTCAACACAGCAATTGGTGATCGATTCCATGCTATTTATGTTGACAATGGTGTCATGAGATTAAACGAAACCCAGCAAGTTTACGATACACTTACCGCTGGACTTGGAATCAATCTTAAGATTGTTGATGCCTCTGAAGTCTTTTTAGGAAAACTCAAGGGCGTTACTGATCCTGAGAAGAAGCGTAAGATTATTGGAAATACTTTTATCGAAGTCTTTGAAGAAGAATCTGCAAAGCTTGATGCCGCTTCTGGTGGTAACATTGAGTATTTACTGCAGGGAACTCTTTACCCTGACGTCATTGAGAGTATCAGTTTCAAAGGTCCTTCGCAAACTATCAAAACTCACCACAATGTCGGTGGCCTTCTTGAGAACATGAAGCTTAAACTTATCGAGCCCCTGCGCGAGCTTTTCAAAGACGAAGTACGTGCTCTTGGAACTATTATGGGAATTCCAGAAGAACTCGTATGGCGTCATCCTTTCCCCGGTCCTGGTATCGCCATTCGAATTCTTGGAGAAGTTACTCCTTCTCAAGTCGAGATTGCTCGTAAAGCAGATTACATTTTTATTGAAGAAATCCGCAAAGCTGGATTATACAACAAAATCTCTCAAGCCTTCGCTTGTCTTTTACCCGTTAAATCAGTCGGTGTTATGGGTGATCAAAGAACTTACGAGCAAGTCATTGCGCTTCGCGCTATTGAAACTGTCGACTTTATGACTGCAGATTGGTATATCTTTGAAGCTGCTTTCCTAAAAATCGTCAGTAGAAGAATCGTAAATGAAGTCGCGGGCGTCGCTAGAGTTGTTTATGATATTACTTCAAAACCTCCTGCTACTGTTGAATGGGAGTAAAAAGGAGGTTAGTTACAAGAGGAGTTGTTTTAATTTAAGATTTGATTGCTAGTTTTGTTTTTTTGATGCTTTCGTATGCTGTAATATTGATATAGATATAATATCTGTAGAGTTATTTTTATTTGATCTTAGTTGCGTTAAACCTACAATAGATAACTTACTCAAAATTGCCAATGCTGTTTTTAAAGAATATAATATTTTATTTATAAGGAAAGAAAAACAAAAAAAAAAAAAAGAAAAAAAAGAGTAAACAAACGCCTGCAAAGTTTTAACATAACAAAAGACATAGACTCCAAGCAGAAAGGCAGATAACGCATATATATATATATATATATAACGGATAAATTCAACAAGCGCAAAATTCAAAAAGTCAAATGGACAACGTTTCCCAAGATATTACAAATAGGACTTCCTAATTTCCCCGCATCATAGCATCATTACAGTTTTATTTAGCGGGAGATATCACGAATTCAGCAGGTGCACCAGCAGCAAGCTCAGCGGTTGGAATAGGGGAAGAAGTATTTCCCACTGCAATAATTGGATCTAAAAACGCATGCTCTAATAATTTCGTTGCAATTGGTCTCTTTTCGTGATCCAATTCAAATGTTAAACCAAGAAAATCCTTAGCTGTTGTCGTAGCGATTGAAGGTATTTCTGGTGTACATGACTGAGTGCCAATTCTAAATAATGCTTGCATTTGAGAGAACTCTGGAAATGGGTGAGTCCCAGTAAACATTTCAACAACAAGACAACCCAAGGACCAAATATCAGCTTTTCTAGTGTATGAAGTTTGTTTAACGACTTCAGGAGCCATCCAATATATTGATCCCTGTAATGATGGTCGATGATGTTGATTGTTACCGCTTGCTAAGAGACCTGCTTCAACTCGCTTAGATATTCCAAAATCTGAAATCTTAATTTTTCCTTTGTTGTCAACCAAAACATTCGCACCTTTAATATCTCGATGAACAATATCTCTCCCATGTAAATAACTCAAACCGCAGAGAATTTGCTTGACAAAAATTCTAATTAAAGGTTCCTCTAACGGCCCATAATTATTTAATAATGTAGCAACGGATCCACCAGGAACATATTCCAGGAAAATATTTAGAAATTGTCCATCGGAGTTCGATCCAAGATACTGGACAATGTTCTCGTGATGTAAATCTCGTAGTAATTGAATCTCTCGTTGAAGCGCGTCAATCATAGTCTTCTTACGAACTTGATCTCCTTGTCGACTATTCTGAGTCAATTCAACTTGCTTGACGGCCATAAGTTCACCGGTCAATGCATTGAGTCCGAGAACTACACTGCCAAATGATCCAGAACCAATTAATGCACCTCTAATCCATCGCGTCGGTCCACCATCAACATCATCAGCTCCATCAAACTCTTCATCAGATTCTTCTTCGGGGATATCATCAACATTATCAACTTCGATATATGAATTATTATCCGACATGGTACTTGCAATAGTTTCCGTTCTAGAAAGTACAGAAAACGGTCGTCCGCTAACAGCTGGCGAGTGTCTAAAATTCTGCTGAGCGGCAGTCCTTTGAAAACTCTGAAATTCGTCGCCATCTGTACCCGGCTCAGGCAAATTGTCTAATATTAGTGGAGACGAACGACGAGTGTCTGTAGATTCATCGGCGATTATTAGCGACGAGGCAACACTAGGTGAGCTTTGATGTGGACGACGCGGAGTAAATGAGGTAGGCGAGGGAGCTATTGGGCTGGCCAAAGTGATTTGTGATTTCCTGTTTGAGTTTCCAGCACTCAGCCAGGTGTCGCCGACGGTGGGCACAGGCGGCATTGACTCGCGGTTGTTGATAGAGCTGGAATAGGAAGCAGTGGTCGCGACAGAGATTCGTCTGGACATGCCTGAAATTCGCTTGGATCGGCGGATGGAGTTGCGCACGGTCTGCTCAAGAACACGGCTTTCATGACCAGGGAAATACTCTGCAAGATTTGAGGAAATGAGCTCGCTGGGGGGTCGCTGGCCAAAGAAGTTGCGAATGCGCTTTGAACGCGCAGGGCTACTGCTGCTACTAGAAGGGCTCGTTCCGCCATCAAAGGACGATGTATTGACGTGTATGTTAGGATGTTTTGGGACGGCTGGAATGGTTTGCTGTTGTTGTTGTTGTTGTTGTTGTTGTTGTTGTTGCTGCTGCTGCTGCTGCTGCTGCTGCTGCTGCCAGAGTTGCTCTGAGGCCGGGCCGTTGTCGATGAAGGTGCCCGGGCGTTGAGTGGCCTCGCGTGCAAGAAGCTGATCGCGCGCAATCTGAAGGGACTTTTGATACTCTTCCTGGCTGGGTGTTAGGCCCCTTTTGACAAGAACAAGACGCTCACGCTCGGGACGCGCAGTGGTATGGCAGATGGCGACGAGCTCGGCGTCGAGTACCTCGCGCACACCGCCAACGTCGTCGACGACGAAGATGGTCCAGTCTGCGGGCTGGTCCTTGCAGCCAAACTTGCGGATGCCCTTCTTTACAATGGCTTCTCCGCTGAAGCAGCCGGCGACGTCGACGACCTTTGTGAGTCCCTTGGTGAAGACGAACTTGACGAGGCCGTGGGCGAGGGGAGGAGGTGGTGGTGGTGGCGGCGCGATTCGGGTCTTCTTCGTCAGCGAGCGCGCGCGCAAGGCTTTGATAGCGACGGAGAGACGCACACGGTCGCCCACTTTCGTGACGCCGAGCTCGCGCACAATGCTCTGGTCAAGCTCAAGCAGCGTCTCGCCCGTGATGCGGTGTTCTGCCTTGTTGTGTTAATGCCAAATCAGGAAATAGTTCAAGCACGTTCTCATTCACCCGCAAATATGCCCGCGTATTTGGCACAGTTGACTGAGTGCAGCCAGTCGGCCACGCGCGCCTCGTCCCAGTGTCTGCCTGCCCAGTCAGCCAGAGCTGCTCATTGGCCTCTGCAACTATTATTCAACTCACCGGACATCGTCGTCTCCAAACACAGACGCTGTCGGACTCGAAAGCGCGCTGTGCGGCATGTTTGCTGGCATCTTCGGGGGACTCGCAAACAGGGCCATGTTCGTGAAGAGGCCAGTCCAGCGGACGAGGCAGACCCAGTTTCACCGCCCTGTTGCACTAGACCGTTTCGGGTATCCCAGCTGCCGTATTGGGCCTAGCGCGAGGGGTCTCCTCATCTGTGTCCTGAGCCGCGTATTGTTTGCAGTACCCTTAATTATGTACAAGCAGAAGAAGACCAAATATTGTGCAATAACTGCCGATTTATAACCACTTCTCTACAGCAACTCTGTGCTTTTAATTACTATCTTGCGATAGGCAAATATTAAATCACCTTCTTATTTATAATCACGTGATAGATCGCACGTGACTAGATATACACCCGGGTGCGGCTGGGGTTCTCGGCCTGCTGCGATACGCCGCCGCCCACACTCACGCGCGGCCAGCATCGTCATTGTTCATACCAGTGGCATTCAGCTATTACATCTTCTTATTACCGTGGCTGCTGGATATCTGCAATTATGTCGGGACTAGAGAGTATGTGTTTGTGAACTGCATTGGGTTATTCTGGCTCATGCTAATATTCTAATATTTGTAGAATCTCTCTTCAACCTCAAGGGAAGTGCTCCTTCTACTTACACTCCACTATCAGCAATACTGACACCGCCAACAGTTCACTGCAAAGTCACTCAACAAGCAAGCAAACAAAGCTGCAAAAGACGAGCTCCGCGAGAAAGAAAAAGTCAAAAAGGTATCTAAAGCATGTTTACTTTCATCGACCATACACATACGTTACTAATTTGTGATGCAAGGCTATCCAACAGGGCAACAACGACATTGCAAAGCTTTACGCTCAAAATGCAATTAGGAAATCAAACGAGCGTATGAGCTTACTACGTCTTGCGTCGCGGATTGATGCTGTCGCGAGTAGAGTTCAAACTGCTGTCACCATGCGAAATGTACCTTATCCCCAGACATCTACTGTCATACTGTATCTTCTTTGTACTAATTCATATCACAGGTCACTGGAAATATGGCTAATGTAGTGAAAAACATGGACCGTGCTATGGAGAGTATGAACCTGGAAAAGGTACTTAATTCCTTCTCATATTCCTATCTCAACCTGCTAATCTGATCAAATCCATAGATGTCCATGGTCATGGAGAAGTTCGAGCAGCAATTCGAAGACCTCGACGTCACTACTTCATACTATGAAGAAGCAGGTCAAGTCAACAATGCTGTTGCTGCTCCTCAAGAAGATGTCGATCTCTTAATGCAGAAAGTTGCAGACGAAGCCGGTTTGGAGATGCAACAGAACCTCGAAGCTAATACTCCTGCAAAAGCGAATCCTACACCAACTGAAGTTGAAGAAGACTCTTTGGGCGAGAGATTACGTGCTCTGCGCGCTTAAAGACTGTCTTTACATCCTTGCTGTCGTTTTTGTGTATTTCTTGTGCTTAGCTTTGGATCTCGAACTGCTTAATATAAATTTATGGTCAACGTATTATGGTTTCCCTTAGCTACTTTTTTATTTCTTCCTTGTCATTATATGTTGGTCACTTTGAGGTTAGTTTTTTTTTTAATTTGGTCTCTCGTCTTTTTTGTTTGTTGGTGGTATTCAATCAAAACTTTCCTACTATATAACTAAAAATAGCGAGCACCTCTACATATATAGAAGCTCGGACATTGTTGATTACGAGTATATGTAAACCGCAAGATTGGAAATGTAGACTAATACTAGAAAGTCAATGATATTGATCAATTGCTGCTACAACTAAAAATGTAGGCATATAATGAGATATTCCACAATCCATACGAAGCGTCGCAAACGTAACACACTAATCTAGATCAATAAAAAACTTTACAAAATTTTTAATAAGAACAATGTAAAAAGCAATTCAAGTTTGACTATTCAATTCACAAAAAAGGCTGGGTAATTGTTACTTTTATCTGAGTTAAATCAGTAAGTATCTTACCACTAACTATTTTTACCATTTCTCAGATGTAGCGCTCATGGAAAGGCCATCAACTGTAAACAAATTACAGAAACTTCACCTCTACTAATTGGACCCGTGGTTCACGCTATCTTCTACAAGCTACCTCTACATGCCACACTATTGATAAATTAAAGATTTAATAACTATCAATTGTATATTAAACGAATTCGATTGCACAACAAACAAGTATTAATATCCTTTAAATCCCATTCGATACATTATACAACGCCAAACCTTCGTCATCAAACCAGCTTATAGATGTATTGGTGTTTTACCAATAGCGTCAATTTATGCGGAGGTAGAACATAATAAAATCAATCTGCGTGACAGCAAAAGATTCAGAGCGATCGAGAAATATAAAAAGAGCTCCGAACAGGTGGCTGATAAATTCTTAGCCGCGACTCTGCACTAGTCAGCCAGCAGTCATAGTAGAGAGCATACTAAAGACATGACACAAACAGTGATATTGTTTTGAGCAAAATGATTTCAGACCGATATAGAGTAAGAGTGTAAGATTTTAAAATTGAAGATGATAAGTATGAAAGATCAGGTTGCAAAAGCACAGACGAGAGGTGAATTTATACAGGTCAGCACATTTAACATATCAAATGGCAGTAAGGAAATTACAGACTGTTGGCTGTTGAACAAAAAAAAAGATCATCCTTTGTCTTTCTAACTTTCGACAACCAACATCATGCAAACCAGTGCAGATTTTCGTAAGAGCCAAACAATGACTACCCACATGAGGTCCAGACTTTCAACCTCTTTGCGCAGCCTCTGAGAAGCCAACATAACCAACAGTGCATCTCGCTGAGAATGTTTCATCTCGTGCAGAATTATCTGTCGCTGGTTGGGCATGCCACGGCCAAAAAGAGCCCTTAAGAGGATTATTGGTCCTGAAGCCCTCGACACGCGTATTGTCAAGAATGATTGGAGGGGCTACTTTTCCACTTGGTTACAATTGGAAATATCTGCTCAAGAAGTCTTCAGGCGAATGATAGTGCAATAGGTCGGTGATCACTAGCTGGCAGAGATTGCTAAATACGCGGTTAGTAAACAGAGGGGACCGACTGACGAAGCGTCACTTGCCATTGACAGACTGCAGCTGGAAACTTGTCCGCCTAGGCACTGTGCTCTATTCCTGTAATAAACACTGCAGTAAAGTATCAGACAATGTAAATAATTTATTTTATGTCACTATTTTTACCAAACGCCCGCTACAGACAGTATATACAGCGACTAGTACAGCGGGAATATACGTTTAGTCTCTCTAAAAGTCAATGCCAGCAGTTCACATAAAAGACCAAATGTATTGACCATTACATATTGCTATCACAGACTAAAAAATTCACAACTTTACACAAAAGGTATCACGGAGGTATCACGAAATAATATACAGATTAATCACAGAACAATCAGTCAACAGCGTTTTCATGCTTTGACGCGAGGCGCTTTAAAGAAACTACAAAATCCTCCCATGCGCGCTGCTTCTTCTCACCAAACCCCTTCCCGTTCATCAGGCGGTCGAATATCACTGAAGACGACATCAAATAATGCGCTCCACCCATTGCGCAGAAGACTCCAAAGGAAAAGATCCAGACTCGGGCTACAGTCACAATCGAACTTGGCCCTTCAACAAACCACCCAAACACACAAAATATCGTAGAGAGCACATCGACCACGAATATAGCTGCTATTAACTGCCACGAAGGAAGAGATGACCAGAATGGCCCTTCACAGCGGGTTAAGAAAATCAACCAACCCTCCGTCAGACAGACTTGCAGAAAGACTACAGCGTCTAGGTCGCCAAAATTCTGGATAATGCCGTCGCCCACAAACATCGTAGTAAGTGTGATCCACGTACCAGCTGACAGCAAGATTCCCAAGACAACTGACATACCCCACAATCGAGGTAAGTTCCATTTCACGGGCGATTGGGAAACAGGAGCGGTATCGTAGGCAATCGTCAAAGTCGCTATGTCGGCGAATATCGCTATAAACACAATAAGCTCAACTTTAAGTGAGCGGTTCATGATTGCAATCCAGAGTCCCAAAAAAAGCTCGAGATGCAGCGACAAAGCGATGCGGTAGACGATGTACGAGTGCATGCGGTGGAAGATCTGTCTCGATATTCGAATTGCGTCGATAATTGCAGATAATCCCGGCGCAAGAAAGACTATATCAGCTGCCGACCGTGCAGCTGCCGACGCTCCTTCGACTGCAATTCCGGTGTCGGCCCGTTTTAGTGATGGCGCATCGTTGACCCCGTCGCCCGTCATAGCAACAAGGTATCCACGTTTTTGCAGAATCTCGACAACATTAAACTTGTGCTGAGGAAACACTTCTGCAAATCCATCCGCCGCTTCAACAAAGTCGTAGAATTCAGACCCAGTCATTCTCCCGTCACCCGTCTCGTCTCCAAGGCCAAGACGTTCGGCATCGTAGATATTTGTTCCAAGTCCAAGTTGGCGCGACGTTTCTCGAGCAATTCCGACAGCGTCGCCGGTGAGCATTTTCACTGACAGCCCAAGCTTCTTAGCTTCGTTGATAGTCTTCGCGGTGTCGTGTCGAGGGGGATCCATGCAAGGCATGATTCCAAGAATTCTCCACGATCCGCCATCATCCTGACGAGCGACTCCAAGTGCACGGAATCCGCGACTGGCAAACTCTGCGACCTTGTCCTGAAACTCCTTCACAATGTCGTCAGCGACCGCGCCGGCTTCTTGGACGGCCTTGAGCACAAACAAGGGAGCGCCTTTCATGCAAGTCACTCTTTGACCGTCAGGAGACTCGACTACCGCGGTGACTTTTTTAGATACGGGGTCAAAGGGGTGAAACTCCAGAACCCTGTACTTTGTCAACAACGACTTTGCACGCGGATACTTGCTCAGAGATTTGAGGAACGCTTTATCAATTGCATCTAAGCCACTTTTCTTACGAGCAGCTGCAAGACATCCTGTGAGCATTAAATCATCGGCATCAACTCCACTAACGCAGTACGGCTCAGCCAACGTCAATTTGTTCTTGGTAAGCGTTCCCGTCTTGTCGGAACAGAGAATCTCGACACCAGCAAGACATTCAATAGCAGACAGTTTCTGTACGATTGCTTCTTTCTTTGCGAGGTAAGAGGCACCAACTGCCATCGTAGTTGTAACAACAGCCGGGAGACCAACAGGGACGCCAATTACAGTAATCCCGAGCGTGAATCTGAGGATTTCGACAATTCCCTCGGAGCGGTAAAACCCCGCTGTCCATACAACTAATAGCGTTGCGACGACCAAAATGAGTAGGGTGGTTCCGATGCCATTCAAAACCTCAGTAACATGACCTTGTTCTCCTGAGACTTTGTTGACGGAATGCGCAGCACGACCAACGTAGGTTGCATCTCCCGTTGCGGTCACGACAATATATGCTTCGCCGCATTTTACGCAAGACGACCCGTAACAGCTGTCGCCGTGCTCTTTATCAGCAGCAAGAGACTCGCCTGTGATTGCCGACTGGTCAATTTGTAAGCGGCAGCCGGGAGTGACAATTCGGCCATCGGCAGGGATAATAGTTCCCTGTTGTCATAGTTAGTATCTCTGTACCAAGTCCACAATGCAAAAAGAAGCTCATACCTCTTCAAGCTGAACGATATCTCCCGGAACAATTTCGACCGCCTCAATTTCTCTCAAACTTCCATCGCGGACAACCCTGGCCTTTAGTGCAAGAGTCTTTTTCAGTTCGTCCACAATTGAACCCGCTTTCGCATCCTGCACAAATCCAACGACAGCGTTAAGAATTAAAAGTCCACAAATAACTCCAAAGTCAATCCAATCCTCAAGGCCAGCAGCTAAAAGAGCCGCGGCCTCCATCACAAACTGAATTGGACCTACAAAAAACATTGCAAACTTGAGATATTTGTTTTCCTTCATTTCGCTCATTTGGTTCAAGCCAAACGCTTTACGACGCAAAGTAACCTGATCAAGCGTGAGACCAATTTGCGGATCAGTTTGAAGCAGTTCGTCAGGCGGAGGGCGACCGGCAACTCCATCGACAAAGTCGCCGTCATCAAGGTCTTCCAGCTTATCGGACACAGAGTCCAACTCGGCGAGAAGTGCTTCAAGCTCATAATCATTGTCTTTATGTTCTTTAAATTTTTCAATAGCGGAGATATCAGAAGACTGAAAGCCTCTAGAGTGGAACTCCTCGGACGATACGGACTGCGTGGAGGGCGAGGTAGAAAAAGTAGAGCTCATAGCGAAGGTAGTATTAAGATTGACTTTGACAAAAATGGTGAAGGGAAAAATTCAAAAAAAAGAAAAAAGTAGAGAAATCCAGGCAGTTAAATAGAAGCATGATGACAAGGAGAGCAATTGAGAACTTAGCAGATAAGGAGAGTGCTATGCGGAAGACAAGGAGAGACGCGGGCCAATAAAGTAAACAACGACTGACGTAACGACGCGTGTAAAAGAGACAAATATTATATTGGAATGCACAGTACGGTCTCCGTCCGTGTTAAAGACCGGTTGCTGAGCTCCACAATTATTAATCACGTGAGTAGAAGGAGCAGAGATCGAAGTTTAAAACTAAAGTTCGCGTTGGGAGACCTGTTGTGGGAAAACGTAAACAGATTAGAGTTTTGCCGCGGATCTCTCTTCGATGACCACAATTCTTGACTGCACCCTAAACAAATTGAGCTTGAAATCCAACATGATTCCAGTCAACGACTACTAATAATCTTTCAAGCATTTTAATGCCTCTAGCGTTTGAGATACCTTTAGTTGGTTCAAAGATGGGCGCGTGCCAACAGGTCATACCAAGGCTCGGTACTACTGTCATCTCTGTTATTGTCTACTTTAATCCCCTTTTTCCAATTCTTGTGTTTTTATACATATCACAATATATTTCAAATAAATTCATGCTTTCATAATTTTTATTCTTTATATATGATCTATTTGATCCACATTAACTGATTAATAGTTTATACGTTCTGTGAAATTCCTTATAATACATTTCAATAATAAAATATAGTCTAACTTATAATAGAAAGCATTAGAAAATAGGATTGGAGTCTGATGATAATAACCGCAGTGATAATCTATTAATAAGAAACGACAGGTGGGAAGTTATAAGTGTACAATATATTTACGCAATGACTAATGACAAAAAGCTAATAGCTGTCATTGAATTTATTATTGCTGTATTAGTAGCTTCTTGCTTTATGATACGGTTCCTTTAATACCTACTTCCTAGCCAATTTACTTTTAATTTCATCCCAAAAACCATTATAAAATTCTCTATTTCCCCATATTTATTTTTTATCCTAAGGTTGTCTTGTTGAATAAAAGAGTACTTAGTTTGCGTAATACTGCTTTACAATCTATTTCAGGTTATATTTCTCGTCTTCACATAAAGCTAGAAATTTAGGCTGGAGTTGCTAAAGAAATATCTCCATGTCTGTATAGATGAAAAAAAATAAGACGAGGGATGGAGTCTGTATTAGTCGCGTCGGGAGAACGAGATTAGAGTTCTAGCGCGCAAAATGTAAACAACGACGTCATCCTACCACTCTCCCACCTCAGATTACTGTGCTCTCTTCATGTAATAATTACTGCCTCGAGCAGTTCTGAATTTGTTTACTTTGAATTCAAAGATGCTGTGTGTACATAAACGCGTGAAAATATTTAACTTGGCGGTTGGGCTACCATTTGATCAGGGTCGCTATTGCAAGTAGCTCAGGGCGGTCAATTCCTGAATTAGATGCATCATCCATCTGCTCATCAGAAACTGCAGCCTGTTCCGCAAGATGTAAAACTTTTACAAAAGACTATTGAGACGCTGCAAAGAATAAAATAAACTGGCGTCTTCTCTGCCCCTCTACGGACAATTCAAAGCGTGCTGAAGATCAAATGAAAATGGTACGCATTTGACTAGTTTCTCTATTCGCATTTGATTTCCACAATACTAATTTTCTGCATCCTAGTTTTATTTCTAAAATATCTGATGTGACCAAACGCAAAAAGGCTTGTCGTGGATGGATGTGTTATGAATGCCACCAATCCAGATGCAGAAGGTACGTTATCGTCACTAATAAACCAAGAGATTCTATCTGATTAAGCGATAGGAGTCGAACCCTTTGATCTGCAACTGAACGAAAAAACATGCGTACTTTACGTTTATATTGATGGTGAAACTGTTTCAGCTGGGAAGTCAAGACGAGAGCACCTTTGCATGCCGTGGAACATTACAATCTCACACAGCGGAAATTGATAGCAAAAAAAATATGTTTTGAAAGATGATTATAGTGCTATGATAGCCGAATGTAATGCCAATACGAAAAAATAAAAGGAAAGCATTGATAAAAAAAGAAAAACAAGATATAACAATAGAAATGAGAGGAAAAGAAGAGAAAAAAATACATTTTCTACACGGGAGAAAGTAGAAAATTAGTTTGATAACTAATTGCACCACCCAAATGAGAGAGGTAAAAAAGGTGCAAGCTATTCCTATTGATGCACCATTTTTTTTGTTCGTTGCTGAATGCATTACTAACATGGCGACTTTTAGATGGTCCGACAGCAATTCTCAAGATATGAAGGGCGGAGGCGGCAACGACCGCTTCAAACAAATCTGGCGTGCGCGGTTGAATTAACTATATGCTGATATACGATCAAAAAGATTATACTTGATGTGTGGAAATGTCGTTTAGCTTTATTAAGTTTGTATATATGATATCTAATATATTAAAATAAAATTTACATTCTATAAAAACTCTCACTTAAATAAAAAGAATAAAATTTGTATTCTCAATGATTAAAGATTTCAGCACTTTAAATTCAATCTGGCTGGTGTGAATTGAACTGATTACGCGTTGAAAGAGCTCCCATTTGGAAACGGACCGCCCTGATTTCAGGTGTTTAAGACCAGGCAGAATCAGTTGCATGTGTCGCGGTTTGTGATTGTTGAATTAGATCAATTTTATTCCACTAACATAGTTGTATATTATAAAAATGTACTTAGAAAGAATGTATGTTCTGCAATTTCTAGTATTTCTATTCATTCTTGAAATTCTACAAATGTATTTGATTTTTGTTAGCCTCTTTTGATTTTTGTGAAAAAAAAAAATAAACTACTCTTTTGACCAAACGAAATTCATAAAGGGGATATACTGCAATAACTCTAACGCCATTCATAAACCCTTTTTTTGATAGTAGCTGGTGGACTGTGATAACTGTATCCCATTGTTATATAATTAGGGAATGACTAATGACAAAAACGATTGCTTCTTAGCATAGACAATGGAAAGTCAGGAGCTTACATCCACAAAGCTACCTCTACATGTTACAATATTGGAGAATCAAATATTATCACTCATATATTAAACGAGATTCAGTTGCATTATAAACAAGTCTAAATATCCTTTAATGCCTAATCGATACATTATACAACGCCAAAGCTTCGTCATTAGGTCAGCTTATAAATGCATTAGTGCTTTACCAGTAGCGTCAAATCATGCTGATGTGGAGCAGAATGAAACCAGATGAAGTAATTCTCAACGACAGCAAGGGATCCGGAGCGAGTGTGAAATATTGAAAAATAGATACATTAATGCAGGGACAACAACAACAATTAGAGTGGCAAAGAGTGCAGAGACTTATTCCAGCAACTAACACTACTACCTCTGCTGCAATGATGAATACCTCAATCTATTAACATCTTATCAAACTTCGGCTATGTACAACAGGACCGGTCAGAATTTGTGGAAGATAGCCTTAACGAGGGCTGAAGTCGAGAAGTTCCAGGCATCGCTCTTTTGTGAAGCGCGCAGCTACAGAAACCTGAATTGTTATGAGGTCCAAAGCACCCGTGTCAACAAACTGCCGTTTTCGGACTCATGCGATTGCAAACAAAAATACGCATAAGTGCTGCCTACCCTTGACCAGTGTTACTGATTTAAGCACTGTAAACCATGACGTATAACTTTGCGCACCGAAGCGATGCATGTATTCAAATGTTGCGAATTCTGGCTGATCGGTTACAGAATAACCCTTGAGCAGGGCGCAAGTGGCTTGCGCTTCCATCCCATATGCATGCCCTTCCCTCCTGCTCATAGGGTTTACCATACGGTTTCTATCATATAAATCGCCTGGGAGTGCTCCCTTAATCAGCCGTTACAAACTCCAATAAATACACAAGTCATTAAACTATATAACTATAGTTACATATATAGTTGGAATGGAATGAAATATTCCCTATCAGTTCAATCCTCATCGAGGAACGGCCATTATATATATAACAGACAAACAAAAAAAGCCTAAGCAAACCCAACCTACATGCAAAAACAAACCCGTCTATCCTTCCTCTATACCTAGTAAACCTTTGTAAGCAACCCTCACGAAAATACTTTGATTCCACCAGCACGATCAACAGAAACCACTAATCCATAAGGTTTAAACAATACTGCGACATCTAGAATAGCATCATCATGATATTTCATGATATTCTGTTGATGAGAAGTGATTAAAGTGTTTCTTTGAGTTTGCATCATTTCAGGTGAATTTCTTCTTGTGTCAGTATTTCTTCTTTGAGACCCATTTGGTTGTTGGACTACTCCTCCTCTTGCTGTTCCATTTGGCGCAGGCGGAGCTTGTTCGACCGTTCTCGAATTTCCGCCGTCAGTTGCAGTTACTGTACTTCTCAATTCAGTGTGAATTATGATATGATATAGATTAGGATCCGTCGCTGCAAATGATGAATACGTAGGTCGACTATGCTCCGATAATGGACCACTCATAATGAATGATGTATCGGGTTTGGCAAGACTCCAATATCGCATATTACGATCAGCACCAGCTGTAATCATAAATGAACTTGCAATTGCAGCTCTGTACCGGCTAGTTCCTCTTGTAGTACCACCCGTTGGTGTTCCATCATATTCAGCCATAAAATTTCCTTGCTCAAAATCAACTAATAATTCAGGTGCTAAAACGCACATGGATCGTAAACCTTTATTGATACTTGTCTCGTTCCGTTCAAGAAGCTGTACAGGATCGCTTGCAAATCGACTGAGAAGCGTCTCGGACGGCTCATCATCAACCATCACTGGTTCATATTTTCGTTCAATCGTATTGACTGACCCTGGTTCGGCTGATGTGCGATAAACTTCTCTGCATATACTTCGCTCCACATCCCATACTGTAACTTCATCGCCAGCAATATTGGTACCACCAACAACGATGATACACTTATTATTACCACGTAAAGGATGCATCGTAATTTTATAAATCGGAGTACCAGCTTTTAATCCCCAAGCTTTTAGTCTGACTTGATATCTGATGCTCCATATATCGATAATTCCTCTTGATAGTCCCACGGCAATCCAAGAGCGCGACTTATCAACGCAAAAGCACTTAACAGTACCATGATGCAAAGGGTTCTGGAACGCGAAGCTGAAGTTTAGTTTCTCATGCCGAAGATTAATTCCAAGAATTCGTGATTTATTTGTTGCAACTACTAACGTCGATACTGACTCAATTTTAACATGTTGTATCTCAACCGGAAATTCTCCTTCCTCTAGTTGATATGATCGAAGAGTTGTTAATGTACTGTACTTCGATATATTGCGACCTGCTGGTATCGAGTAATCTACTTTAACGACATTGATCATACCATCAGTCGAACCGCTCGCAAAGCAATAAGTGCTATCAATAAAGCATAGACATCGAACTTTAGCTCCCTCTCTATGCTTATACGTTTGTCGTGATCGATTTGTAACGTTTCGTTCAAGTTGCATGGAATCCCATACCTTAACTGTACCATCATCAGATGCAGTCAGGAAAAAATTATGATCAGGTGCTATCGCGATTTTGTTAACAGGTCCGTTATGTTCTTCGAAATGCGCAGCTAGAACTCCATCTGGTCGCCATTGACCAGGCGGTGCAGAAGTTCCGCTTTCGCGTTTAACAAGTGAACGAGGCCGCGCAGCAAGTGGAATAAGTGGTCCAAATTCAGGTATATCGACCATAAATTTCTCAATGTAAACCGTGTCTAGTAATTTCAAAATATATGGATCATCTCCGGTGTAAGAATGTCCTCGATAAACAACAGTCTCAACAAGCGCATTGTCATCGGGAGGTGCATATTGTGCTGAGGTCAAAGCCGTCATCTCCATTGATGGAGTAGTGTTCACGGTCAAATTGGCTCTGTCCGTCCTTGCAGTAGCATTCTTTTCTTCATTCTCAAGCTTATCAACTTGCCCATATGCAATGGCATTACTCGTTCCGATGTCAGCAATTGCTTTCAATGGATTATTGTGATCTTCATCTATATCAGGCTTACTCTTGAAAGTAGCAATACTAGCTCTCCGTCGAAGCTCCCGTGATAGTGTCAGTTGTCGCTCAAGAACACTATCACCAGCTGCGGACGAGAGCGCACCTGCTCCACGTGCACTAGTCGTACTTTCAAGTGTCTCAACCCTGGTAACGTTGCTCTGCACTCGCGAAGGACTGGTCATGAAGACGTTAGCCGCAGATCGATTAGTAGAGTCCAACTGAAAAATCGGAGCCATTGTTCTCGGTGACCCTTCAACGCCATTCAACCAATGAGGAGGAATATTTGCGCGTTTAAGAGGTAGCGAAGAAGAAGGATTTTGATCAATAGTCTTTAAAGCGTCCACTAAAGCACTAGCTGCTCGATATTGTGTAACGGTTGATTTCGAAACTGGAGGTTTTGATATATGGCGTTTTATTGTAGCTCGAGTATCATCGAAGAAGTATGTATGTAGTTGAACCCCAAGTTTGTTGACTGAAATAGTCGATCCAAAATCTAGACCAACTTCCGGTTCTCGACGAACTGAAAGAACCTTGATATTACTCGAATTGGCTTTCGCGATGCGCCAAATATGCTCTCGAAGGGCAACTAGCTTCCATAGATCGCTTTCTTCAAGACCTATAACTTCAAGTTTCGCTAACCAAAACTTGTCCCTATATTATACTTGATTAGTAAATTTTCCCCTAAAGAAGTTTTTTTTTCCTGTTTCTTACTCTTCAGTTTTTGTCAGTTTCTCTGAAAAGATAGTATTCTGTGCAGCTGCTTTTGTGATTGGTAAATTATGAAGCGATGCGGTTATTGAATATGATCCATCAAATAATGGCATTATATCAGACATCCTTTGTTCTTTAGCCGACTTCCAAAAATTAGAATCTCGCGATTCAGATGCCCAGTTGATTGCAGTATTATATATAATACGTGAAAGCTAAACAGTTTTCAAAAATTAGGATCGATTGAAAAGTCGTCATCAGTAAGGAAAAAATGGTAGAAACGTACAGGTGTTTTACAGAAATCTTGCAGCGTGATTTCTGAGTATTCAAGGACATCACATTGCAAAAATGGTTTCACGATAGGTCCAATAATACAGTGAATGTCAGCTGGAGATAACCATTTCACAGAACATGAGATAAATGCAAATGCGCCTTGTCTAATCCAAAGATTTGGATGCATCGAAAATCGAACTGTGATACGCACTAAATCCCAAAGATTAGGTCTTTTTATCAAACCTAACTCTGCAAGACTAGTAAATGCAAACAAAACTTTCTCAATTACAAATTCCTCAGTATCTATGAAAGTAGTTAGTACACGCTAGATTAGTTAACCAAGCGCAATTAATCTTACCAGCCAAAGCTTGAACCATTAACGGCATAATATATTCTTCCAAACTATTTCCGCCAACAAAGGTTGCAAGACCGATAATAGCGTCAAAGAAAGCACCTCTCAAAAGCGCATCTTTGTCATTCAAATAAGTTATCAAATGACTTAAAATAATATCACTAGCCTTCTGACTTCCAAAAAATGCACAAAGAGGTGATATTGATCGCAATAGCGCACGTTTAACTGATGAATCAGAATCTGTAAGAAGGGTAATTGCAAGTTCTTGGAATTGCTCTATGAGTTCCCTTCTTAACATGTCAAAATAAGCTTGATATCCATTTGTATTTGAAATTCCATTTTCAATTTCAGCATCAACTAAGGCACTAGATGAGCCTTCAATTCGAGCATCTTGTGCTAAATTTAGGAATCTCAATGCAGTTTCCGCTAATGTTGCAATAAATGATGCAAAGCTAGCACGAACAAAAACATCTTTACTTGCAGCTAATGGTTGTAATCGAGGTAAAATGTACTCTGGAAACACATTCTCGTTGACTGGTGTTATTCTCTGTACCAGAGCCATTAATTGTGTGAGACATCGCATCGCGGATACTTTCACATCAACAAACTCGTCGCTTAGAAGTGAAATTAAAAATGGCAAACATCGATCTAGTTTCGCCTCATCGGGCAACTGTTCACCAAATGCCAAAATCAAATCACAAGCATGTAATCTAGCTCTGCCTGTTGCTGTGTTTCTGATCGCAGAAGCAACAATCGAAAGGAAAATTACTGCCCCACCATCCTCGGGTGTGTTTCGTGGAGCGACAGGTTTATTCGTGTGATAATGTGGAATGTTTAAATAGACTGGAATAGGATCTGTACCAATCTGAACACTAGAGACACCATTTGAAATATCAGGATCGTCAAATTTCAAGAAGAAAGCAATTTTGTCAAAATCATTATAAATATGCTCTATCCGCCGATCAGCTTCAAGATATTGTTGAGCTAATGAGCGAACTCCAAGTTCTAAAACACTTGGTTCTGTGATATTTTGAATATATTCATGCAGAAAGTTATAAAAATATCCTGGAAATGCATTGTCGCACCTAAAAGTTCTTTATGAGTAATTATGTCTAAATACATGAATATCGACTTGACTCACCATTTGTCGAGATACGCAGAAGCAGAAAATCGATCGCCTGGATTTAATGAAATCATATGGCGAACCAGAGACTAGAATAATTAGTTAAGATAATCGAAAAAAAATATCAGATTATATATACAGCAAATCATAATAATAACATTACTTACTCTAATTTCGACATCATCAATCTTTGATAAATCAGGAGTAAACGTTCCTTGGCGGTAACCGAATAATTGTGAAAGAGTAAAAATAGGCGTTCCTTCCAAGAATAATTCAGCAATGACGCAACTACAAAACAAATTAATTTATTTTACTCATATCATATTCATCCAAAAACCGATATCTTACCCCAAACTGAAAATATCCATAGCATCAGTAAGTGGCCCACGTTTATTCTCACCAGGTCCGTAAAATCGTTCTGGAGCAACGTAGCATGCTCTTCGTAACGAAGTATCGAAGAAGAACGAGAAATCAGCTGGATCATCTTCGGGTAAATAAGTTGGTTTAAATGATGCAAAATCAGTTAAATACACCCAATTCCATGATGTGACAACTATGTTTTCGGTCTTTATATCTCCGTGATGGACACCCTGAGCATGGCATTTACTGAGGCCTTGTAAAAGCTGGAATGCGATCCAGCGCTTCTCGATATTTTCCAAAAATGGACGAATACTAAGAAATTAGTTTAACGTTCAGTTATAGATTTTTTGAAAAAAGCATCAAGTACCTTATTCTGTCGTATAGAATATTTCCAAAGTATTGTCTGACAAGGTAGCCAGCACGCTCTGTTTCAACGATTTTGCTGTAAGCAATAGCATGCGATACATCTTTCAAAGCCGCTCTCTCCTCTGTACGAGCAATCTGTTAGTATACAATATCCCACCCTACAAAGTAAACATATAGACGCACGAGTGAGTTGTCTTTGAAACGCTCTCAGAGACAGATTAGCGATCGGCTTAATAAATATCTTAACAATGACTAGTCCATCTTTATGGCGGCCGCGAACAGTTTTCATAAATCGTGCCGACCCACAAGTTTTGTCGTATTGAATGTCACCCAATTCATCCACATAGGAATCAATTCCTACTGTAGGAGCAGAAGGGGTGACCTGTGATACTTGATTTCCCATTGTTGGTCGTATGTCGTCACGCTTTCGGTAAGCCTTATGAATGAGTGTTTGTTGCTGGTTGAGGACAGTTTGAGGTTATCGGCGTTGATGTAGGTATATTTTTATTGTATCAAGTACTTTGCAATAATATACAATGCCACGATCAATGACAATGTTGATAAAACCTCAATTGTGAATTCCCAGATCAGGTAGTTTGTTCAGCATACAGCGCGCACGACAAGTGCATAAAGCCTTGTATTCTAGTATAGTGTATTATAAACACAACCCTCGCACATATATCCAGATATTTCTTATCGAAACACCAACAAATAAGCTGAATTACCACAATTTGTTTCCGTCTTATCTGATTGCACTCAGTTATTCACAATGAGACTCACTCTTAGGATTCGCTATCGTGCGCGAGCCACAGAATAAACGTTACCCGGATTCAAAAACTTGTTGCAGGGTAACTCATACGCGTTAAATATAATCAACGCGACCTTACTTTATGTATTGTCTTTCGGTGTTTAATGTTACTAAATTACGATATGGCAGACGAAACAGAAAGCGAATACGTCCTTTTGGTATCCTCGGATGGGTACTCCTTTTCTGTTTTACGGAAAGCAGCGATGGTATCGGGGACTTTACAGCGAATGTTTGAAGGTGCCGGTCTCGAATCTCAATCAAAGCGAGTGGATCTTAAAGATATCAAGTAAGATTTTAGTATTGAATAGTTGCTGCGCTTGTATCTAATATTCTGGCATATTACAGTGGTGTTTTACTAGAAAAAGTGTGCGAGTATTTATACTATAACTTAAAGCACCAGAATAATCCTGGAAATATTCCCGAATTTGATGTTCCTCCAGAGATGGCTTTGGAATTATTGGTTGCATCGGATTTCTTAGATGGTATATTCTACTCGACTATTTCATTACTTTCTATTGTGGTTTACACGTTAACGTATATTTCACAGTATAATCGTTGGGTCACGGTGGTTTTTATCGGCGTTTTTGTGCTTATTGCAAGTATTTAGCTATTGTACAATATATTATAATTTTTCTTCAAACTCCTCGCTATTTCCTTCCATGATTCGTCCGCTGTGCTTTTCCCAGAGGTCTTCTAAGTTTCTCGAAGATTGCTTCATCACCAAACGATGTATCACCAAGCTTAACAAAACTGATAATACCTGATTGTACTACTGCGAATAGAGCATTCCGATATCCTTCTTTTAATCGTTGATTTTCAGTTACTTTCTCATTAAATGCTGATGGTATGTTTGAAAACAGTGCTTGCATCTGAATAAATGTTGGCAATTTTTCCTTTTCAGCACTAAACTCCCGTTAGTCTTCAATTACCCCAAACAAGATAATCAAAAGTAAAGCACTTGGTACTTACTTCACAACAACAACTCGAAAATCAGGCTCTCCCGGGGCAGATTTTTTAAATGATGGGCGTGGTTTCCAAACATTATATGCAACTCGAAATGGTAACTCAGTCTTTGCTACCGCGAGATTGTAATTCAAATGACTTTCAAATGGAACAATCTGCAGTTTTTTATAAATTGGGCCTTTTATAGCGTTAGTTTTTTGTCATCGTCGTTTTCCTTTGACACCGATGTTGTAGAAGACTTACTATATGATCTCCATGTTCCGCGATGTATTATGGGACCAAAGGGCGCCAATGATGTTTGAAAAAGTTCCCTAACTCGTTTCCAGTATGTTATAAATCTTGCAACGACGGAACTCCAACATCTGGCAATGCTCCATTTTTTCTCAATCACTGGTAACTCTGGTTCTCCGGCTGCATCAAAAGTGCTTGCTCTCTGAACAATGAAACCTAGTCTTTTTAAATGCGCGTAGACTAGATATCGTTCATGTCCTCCACATCCTTGTAGACATGCTGCGTAGCAACCCTGTAATGAAATAACAGAATCTCCTCGTTGGTTGTATAAAGTCATACTTCCTCGTTCGGATAAGTATATAGTTTCTTCCGGAATTAAATAGATTGATCCGGTAGAGTCAGCTTTTCCAATACTTTTAAAATGAGGACCTCTTGCGGATAGCACTTTAGCTTTACATAAACCGGGATACCAAATCGCAGATATATGTGCTTTACTGTATTGAAATATTGTTAATAAAAAAGCTCATGCAATTATAGGAGTCCCTTTTTACCTTGTATGCTTTCGCTCACCACTTAAAGCTGTATACATTGCCTCTCGACTTTGTTCTAAATTACTAAAATCCGTCGCAGTTCCATCAGGTTCATACTCTTTCTCTCCCCGTTTCGGTAAGCTCTTATTGCTATACTTGGCTTTAGCACAAACTCAACTATAGGCATCAATTACGCAAATGAATACTCACTGTGAACCACTATATGCAGCTAACAATCTCCAATCTTGCTGCTCATCATCAGATTCACCACCACTATCTCCATGTCCCGTATTTCCTTGCTGTCGCGAAGACGGTGTTATTTCGTCATAGTCATTGTCAAAATCATCCATTTTCTATTCTTGTTTCTATTCTCCACTGTATAAAACAAGTATAATCGCTGTGAGTATTTCCTTTGAAGTTGGAAAAGAACTTTGGGAGTATATTTCTGGACCCTGTCGCTAACTTTTTGGGATTTACGTGCGGCTTCAGATATGTAGGAAAATCACTTAAACACTTAAACAAATGATTTGTCTCTTGAAGATATTTGCAATATGCCTTTAGTTATTGGTTTTTTTCACTTAATTACGAAGCTGAATCAAAGTAAATAATCAGGCCGGATATGAAACTCACGAAGCCATAGTATATTCATTAAATATTGTTATATATGTGATAAATTCAATCCGATAAAGACAAAAGCAAGCCACTTAAACAAGAGACACAAACACATTCAAGAACAAATATAAACGCCAAACAAAACTCTACATATTCGTATGATCCATCTACTCAATCCAAAGGCTCTTTACCTGACCTTGTCCTGTAATCATACCTAATTTCGACAATGGATCAGCATCATTTTCGTAAATAAATGTCGGCTTTGGCTGGGCATTTGTTGCATTATCTGCAGAGTTCTTAGCTCTATCTAACGAAAATGATAATGCTTGACACGTTGCAGAGTCAAATGGTGAAACTGCAATTGAATGACCGTCTAATTCAATATCTCTACAGCCAGAGAATTTGAATCCGACTTTTAGAAGGAAACCAACAGAGTATAATGCAGCTTCTTGAGTAAATGATGAAATGATAGTATTTGGAAAGCCCGCTTCTTCACGATGTAAATACGGTTGCGTATTTGTTCTTGCTCCTGGAAATGGAAATGGAGGAATATCGCGATAATAACGGCCATGCTGGAGGGAAACAATTGGTAAAAGATCAAGTTTTTTACTGGCAATTACCTTTGTCTTTGATACAATACCATTCTCAGTTCTAAAACTTATGACTTCCATTATATCAATAAGAATACTTTTGAGCTTGACTTTTTTGGATTTGGATGGTAGATCGGGATTCGGTGCTACATCGACTGACAAGATAATAGGGTCACCAGGTCCAAATGCGCTATGGTCCAAAGTAACTAAAACATCAACCAGTGAATCCTCTGTGGTTCCTCTAAGCAGTGATTTTTCTAGATATTTTGTAAAGATAGACATCTCGTTGTATTTTAAAATCGTGATTGGACATTGCGTTCGTATAGGAGCCGTGTCTTCAAATCCAGTAGCTACTAAACTATACTTTGTTGACGCAGTCTTTGGAATATGCATACTTGATGGCAGTTCCATTTCCTGAGATAATGGCAGTGTATATACGAACGGAAAACTCACTGAATAATAAGTCCTGTTTGACCCTGGATCAGCATGAAGACTTATAGGCCGTCCAACAGCATATGTTTCGCTCCTTGTTTGCTTCACCACTCTGGCTGTATGTCCTGTAATCTCTTCTTCTCTATAAAGCTGAATATCAAGTGATTTCAGCTTGAAGGCAGCTCCAGTATTTGATCTGACATCAATTACGCCGCAGATTCGAGGCTATAGAGAATATTACGAATTAGTCTATTATACGAGTACTGCCGTACAAATACTTACCCAACTCGCGTCAATTCCAGGATATCCCAGCACAAAATCTGAATTTGGCGGACCACGAATACTGATATTCAATGACATGTAGAGACCACACAGTAATAACAAGAGATTTGAGATAAAGGATTGATTGGATAATACCCGTTGTCGTTGTGGAATCTCATATAGCTAAACCTCCTAGTTCAAAGTAGTATATTAGAGCAACAATCCCCTCTCCAGATTGCCTCCAAATCCTGTATTGTGCAATAGTGTAAGTTCCCCGTTTGCCAAATACAGGAGGGAAACAACAATGACAACCGAAAGTTCGCGATGCATTTACCCGGCCTTTAATTATTAAAGTTTCGAGCGGCTTAAAGCGGTCTTCACAGAAACAGAATTCTCTGATCAGAAGCAAAAGGGCCTTGAGCTGGATTCTGAGCATATCAAATAAAACAATCTGTTACGTTAAGGAATTGATCAGTATATTTTCACTATTTACAAGCTTCTGGAATTGTTTAGGCGAATGAGTGATTCCTGCTGGAATCACGGTAGCCAGATGGCTTCCGCAGCGGCAAACGAAGTCGTTGAAGATGCTGGAGCAGGCGCTGTTGTTTATAATTACTGGAATCATTTATGGCATTGGTATTCAGAAATTAAAACTTTTCTCAATTTTAGGGAAGCTGAAGTTGCTGTAAATGGTGAAGAAGAAAACGAGACTGCAGATCAGGAGATTGATCAACAAATGACTTCTCATCCTTTACTTTCACCAAAGTCTTCAGATGAGCCACTTTCTTCACAACCAACACCACCAAAGACTGGATTTCAACCGACAAAACTGATATTTAACGCCAGCTCACTGAAGACTCAGGAACCAGTACAAGAAACAGGACCAATGGTTATAGAAGAGCCCCCGGCTCAAGATACCAAACACTCTGATCTTCCGTATGGAGCATATCTTCCACCCCGGATAGGAAGGCCAGCTGTGTCGCGATCAAAGGCTGATGAAGAGCGACGCAAGAAATTGACTGAAGCTATTCGGCGACGACGGAAATATGAGCAACGCTATGGTGCTCTACGCACTGCATCTGCGAGTATCGGAAACCAAACACACGTTACGCCATCTACACCATCTTCTGCTTCTGGAGGATACTCTACTCTAAAGCCTGTCATATATAACTCGTCCAGATCAGACAGAGTCACAAAATACCAAAGTCCTTTCAAGAGAGCTGTCCCTTCGAGCACTACTCGACCAAAGCCAACGCCATATTCTTCTGACAATTTGCAAAGACTACAGAACGATGTATATATCACCGCAATCAGGAACCGACTAGCACCTAATCTGTATGGTGGACTGCCGTCTTCGCCGCTTGCGGAGAGTTTATCACCTGCTAGGCCTACCACAGAAATTCGTCGTCGACCACTTCCATACGGTTTGTCAGATTCGAAAAGTGTGGATGAGTTACTTAAACGGTTAATCAAGGAAGGAAATGCGACTGATTTTCCCAGTTTTCATGCACTTCAAGAACGTCGTAATCAACGCATGAAAGCTATTGAGGAACTGAGGCGTCCCAAGAAAGAAGTTATTCCATCACTCAACAGAGAACAGGTACAGAAAGTTCAGCAATGCCTTTCAAGCAGGGATTATGGACGTACGCTTGTATCTGCGTTCAGAATTGATATTTCTGTGCGTGATATCAGGACATTGGGAGATGGACAATGGTTAAATGACAACATCATTGATTTTTATCTTGAAATGGTAACTCAGCGAAGCCGAGACCATGCTATAACAAACGATAAATTTCCACAGTCATTTGTTTACACCACACATTTTTATTCAACTTTACAGTCGAAAGGATACCAAGCAGTAGCGAGATGGGGAAAAAGGAAAAAGCTGAATCTTGCGGAATTAGATTATATCTTTGTACCGATTAATGTTCATGGATCGCATTGGTGTGTGAGTGTAATTAATCTTAAGGAAAAGAGATTTGAATATTATGATTCTATGGCTGGTGGTCCAGGCCGTGCGTTTCAAGTAAGTACTACAATTGGTAATCCTATATAATATACAAAAGATTGAAACTAACTTGAACTCTTAAGAATTTGCGAACATATTTGTCAAATGAAAGTCGTACACAAAATGTTGCTATCAACGATATTGACGATTGGGAAGACTATTTAGTCAAAGATTCACCATTACAAAATAACGGGTATGATTGTGGAGTATTTACATGTAAGACGGTTGAAGTACTATCTCGAGATGGTCCATTAACATTTACCCAATCTCAAATGAGACTCCTTCGTCAAAGAATGATTTTAGAAATTTTACAAGGAAAGCTGTTTAATTAGAAGCTGCAAGTTTATTTAGAAAACTGTTTTTGCTGTAAATACTTGTTTTTATAGCGTTGATGGGATAAATGAGGGATGTACGAATGAACATAGATTATGATACATAAATTTTACTATTAAACTAAAAAAAAAAAATAAACTCCCCAACTTCTTAATTACAAAATTCAAAAACCCAAAAACAAATAGAGCTCAATTTATATATACAATATCAGAGAGGTGTAGGATACTTGGGATCGTACCGTTCATACTCTAATTCTCTTTCACTATCAGAATCAGTTTCACTAGTTGAAGATTTAGTTTGTATCATTGCAGATGATTTCGCTGTATTTATCTTCGAGCCAAATTTTTTGAAACCGCCACCACCTATTGATTTAAATCCAGGTTTTGGAGTTGATGTGGTTGTAGCAGGGACTTGTACACTTTCTAACGAAATCGAGCGCATCCCAGATTCACGCATCTCTCGCTCACGCCTTTGTTCAGCGGTCATGGAGGAATCTTTTTGCATTTGTCGCAGTTCATTATATCTCTATATATTGTCGTTAGTGGTTTAAGATGACTTGGTGTTGCGAGCAAATGGGCCGGCTAGTGACCTTTTTGTGTAGATGCTCGTAACTGCTTATATGATTTTCATATTCATCCATACGACTATATCCCTAGATCTCGGTCAGCTTTTGGCGATTATTGCTAGTCAAAGGAATCATAGTACCTTTTGACAGAGATCACAATAGAAAGCTTTTAATGCTTGTCTAGCCGCCTCTGTCTTTATCATACATGAATGTTAAATTACAGACCAATAAATACTTTTGACAACAACATACTCGAGGCGCTGGGTTTATCGTCGACCGAGCATTCTGTCAACAAGGTCAGTATACAGCCTATCAAAGTATTCCTACAATCACATACTTTCGGTGGACGAGGAGGCATAATTGCAGTTCCCTTGCAAAAGTGTCTAAAATACTAATTGAACATAAATGTACAGTCAAAAGTTGAAATGCGGATATAAATCAACACGAGGGCAAGGGCCGGGTCTCGAAGTGAACTGCCGCCTCACCGGATGCGGGTCTCGGAAGTCCAATTACTTTTGGCTTCTAATTCTCGGTCCGTTTACTTTATTTCGTCTGCTTTCTGCCAGTTGCTTGCTTGTGTTTTTTTTGTGCGATTTTGATCTGGCTTTGGGCGTCGAATTTAACCGTAATTTTGCTGGTAAGTGCGATTCTCTGCTACGGAAGGTGCATGGTGGTGGTGGTGGTAGTAGTGGTGGTGGGCCGGGGCCTTGTCTGCCGTCGTCATCCACAATTACTCTCGAGCATCATATTTACGCCGGAGTTTTTCGAGATTTGTTTGAGAGATATATGCTAACTATTTGAACCACTAGAATAATCTGTATTGGTTCTGTTTTGATCTCTCAAAAGTGTGGACGACTCACGACTGCGACTAAGAATATCGCTATATCCAGTAGAGACGTCTCAACTTCTATCTCTTGCTTTCTAGTCAACAATGCCTGCAGTTTCTCAACTGCGTTTCTTTTCAATTATATAATTCAATCTGAAAATAAATATACGCTTTTAAATCTTTCACGCAGATACTTTGCAGATATGATTTTAGACGTACGGTGGGCGACGTCACTTGCCACTAGCCGGCGATGGCTTACTCTTGTGCTCGCTGCTATGTTGTTGATGAGTGATATCGCGACTGCGAGCCCAATGGACACTTTTAAGATGTGGATTAATCCTGGAAACGCAAAGGCCCAGGCTGATGACTGGTCTGTCAAACCGGGAGAGATTCCCGATTATATTCTTAAATATGGTATGCCATATCCATGGTTTACGTCACTACTTTGCAAAGGAAACCTTTATTGACTTTTCATACGTTATATAGCCCCTACAGTACATCTTTACTCGGAAGAAGTATATTTACCATGCGATATCAGAGATTTGTAAGTCCACCTCATGTTGTCGCTCTACGACGAAATGTTTTTACCAAATCATTACTAACTTTTTTAATTGTAGCGTTTCACACATGTATCCAGTACAGGATGGCAAAAATATCACAGAGGGAATCAATTTCCCAATGACTCTTCACGATGTTGGCGAGTTACCGAGAGAAGAAGATATATTTCTGACTTCAGACTCAGACTTTGATGTCGATCCAGATTGGATTACTGGTCGTGGTAATATTCCTGATATCGAGACTGGTAAAGTCGATGCCCCTGCTGTGCTTATTGTGTTTGATAAAGGCGATGGATGGGTAGATTCATTTTGGTTCTATTTCTACTCTTTCAATCTTGGACCCTTTGTTATGGGAGGTGGACCATATGGAAACCACATTGGAGATTGGGAGCATTCAATTTTACGTTTCCACAACGGAGAGCCTCATTCTTTATGGATGTCTGCTCATGGAGGTGGTAGTGGATTCTCATTCAAAGCCCTGGAGAAGAAAGAAGGTGATCCGGACCGACCGGTAATTTTCTCGGGTCGCGGAACACATGCAAACTACGGCTCAGCCGGTCAGCATTCGCATGACTTGCCGTTCAGGATGCTTAGTGATTTCACTGACCGCGGCCCACTGTGGGACCCGACGAAAAATTATCTGGCATATACATATGACGGAACGACCGTTTGCGCGGAAGGTGATACGACTGATGCTAATGCTAGTAAGTGGGGTTTATTTGTGTATTTAATCGAACCGTTTTAACAGGATTTAGAATGGCTTTACTTTCCCGGTCACTGGGGAGATGATAAACTCCCTCCAGACGATCCACGGCAGCATTTCCATCCCTTTGAGTGGCGCTACATTGAAGGTCCTACAGGTCCTTTATGGAAGCATCTCGACCGAACGGTAGTCTGTCAGCAGCCAAAATGGTACAATTACTGGGGCACATGCCGTGTTCGTCGAACGTTAGAGTACGGTGAAGGTGTAGAAAGTGAAGGATACGGGTGCGCTGGTGTTTTTGATCATGTCTGGCCTAAATTTTTAGGACCTTTTATCCGTGCTTGGTTCTGGGGCGGATGGATGTGTGAATTTATTGACTGGATGTGGGGTTGATAAGATTTCTATATTGCTGGGAGTTCGTGGTATATAATGTGGAAGATAGAGCGTGGAAAAAAATATTTAGTTCAAAAGACGAAAATGAAAGCAGCTTGAATGAGGGGAAAGATCCATGCAGACTTTTACATGACGATGTTGTGTAAAATACGTGGCACAATTATATTCTTTTCTTTTCTTTGTTTATAATCTGTATGCTAGTTTTTCAATTCTATTGTAATTTTTTTATTTGTCTGGTGCAGAGTTTGCTTTCGCTGTTGTCTTTTTTAATGGTATTATCGAGCTGGATTAGAAATCATTATATATTGAGCTATTATTATGTCGTTTGTGACAAAGTTGCAATAGAGCGATGTCAGCAGGTTGTTGATGATATTGCCCCATTCGCCGAGTGGATGTAAACAATATACCCCACATTTTATAAACAACAAATAGAAAATGCTATAGAATACAGGCAACAGCAATTACATTATATTATGGCTAATACGATGCAATAAACATATTTCCTAATCAGGCAGGTGAAGGAAGTTTTTGAATTGGCGGGGCCGGCGATCGGGCGATTTGATCATGTGCTGACAATGTAAGTAAGCAAGTGGTTTGTACCGCTCACTCCACCAAAGCTCACAATATTATTTAAACATTTAAATCCCCAGCCAGAGCTTTTCGTTAGTTTCATTCTCTCCTTCGTCGTCATCAACTAATCTATACTGCAATCTGCTCAATTTAGCGGCCTTTTTGTTTGTAAAATCGGTGTTTATTTTATATTTGAATTGTGTAATTATCATTTCCCGAGACTGAGGTAGCTGCTTACTTCGGCTTCACTTGCTTGCCTGTCCCCGCTATTATTCCTCGGAACGTGATTGCTCAAAAAAACAATATGGTCAAATTCTACAAGTCTTTTTTCACCCATAACCACGACTTCAACACATTCAGCGTTGCTTATTTCCTGAGATATCCCAAGTAAGATTTGCTGTTTATTTGGCAAGTTCTTTGAATGGATTCTAACGCATTCTGTAGCCCATACGCCACACATGTCCTCAGCGTCGACACTCTCGAGCGCTTCGTCGACGAGCAAGGAAGATTACATACAAAACGACTAGTAGTCAAGCGCGGTAAACTTCCCCAGTGGTGCAAAATGCTGCTGTCGTCCTCGAAAATCAACGTCTCGGAAAGCATGATCCTCGAGACTTCTGTCATCGACCCGCGCAAAGAAATTATCCTCTCCGAGTCTAAGAACATCGATTTTACAAAGATCATGCGTGTCGTCGAGACTGCCACGTACAAAGGAGGCGTTGGCTCGGATGGCAAGAAAGTCGTTCGCGCAAATACTACTGTTTCCTTCTTGTCTTCCTTTGGCTTCGATTCCATGAAGGAGAAAATGGAATTATGGGGTCAGCGAAAGATGGGTGAAAACCTCACTCGCTCGCAAAAGGGAATGGGTTATGTTATGGACAGACTTCGTGAACAGGGTGGAAAAATCACCGCTTTCCAACTTGCTATGGCTCAGGATCTTCAGCTCCAAGCTGTCTAAAAAAAAACAGATTTTCCTTTTAAAATCATTTTACTAAATTCAGTTGCAATAAGGAGTTTTGGTTTCTTTTACTATTTTTTTTTTGTTTTCGCTACCTAGTATTTTAATGTTTCTGTTTCAGGTTCATTTTCGTATTCATTTCTTCTGTCTGCTTGTTATATTTTTTTGATGTATATGACATACTTTAGCTACCACTGATATTCTTTGATTGAAAACACAAACGGTAGCATCTTCTTTTGTATTTTTTTTTGTTTTTTTTTTTCGTTTTTCTTTGATGTCATATATTTTGTATCGATTATTCTTTTAGTGGCTCCCCTTTCATTCCGTGCTACTTTATGTATGTATATATAACAATGAAAAAATTAAACTATCATTATCTCCAAACAGGATTATGTAATTGATTTTTGGTAGCTGACGATCTGGAACTCTGATATTGTATTCATCGGCTGATAAGGGGGATTTTATATTGATTATATTTTATATTATTTTAAAACTTAGTAGTTGTAGATGTATTAAAAGTCAACGAATAAATACTACTAGAATAATTTGAATTATAATATCAAAACCACCTAGATGCAGGAAGGGGGTTTTCAGTATTGGCTGTGGTGGCTGGTGGCTAATAGATAGATTTAATAATGTGGCGTTGTAAATTATTGAATAATAATAAAAAAGAACACCGCCATCGCAGTGGCCTCTACACAACCTATTCTTATAGCTCATTTGCGAGCGAGAGTTGATATCGAACGAGAGATTTTAATTTTTTTAAAGTAGAACTTTTGATGATAATAATAAGAAAAAGGAATTCATTTTGAATAGGTAAAATTGTGAGGATTTCGTTATGGGGTCTGTGGATTTACTTGATGATTTTGAGAAATTGGAGGTTCTTGCTTTGATTTCGAAGATTACAAGTGAACTTGAAAATCATTTAGGTACGTCTTTTTATATCCATCATAAAATACTTGGAATTTGCATGGAAAGGATTCGAAATAACAATTTATGAAATAGGGCGAAAAGATAAAGACTTGGCCGAAAAGATTCTTCAGATTCATTATAAATCAAATACATTTGATGAATTTCGACAGAATTTAAAAGGAGGAGTTAATGAAGTTGTTAGTCCCGAACTTGCCAGCTCTCTGGATCGATTTATAAAACTTATGCATCCAAAGTATAAGAAATCTAGCCAAAGTTTTGAGAATAAAAAGAATGAGGTTGATGTTAAGTTTAAAACACCACAATCCAATTCAACGAGCTCGAGTAGGAGAAGAAGAAGAGATGAAGAAGTAGGATCAGCAGAGGAAGATAGACACAGACATCGGCATAGCAGTTCGAGGCATGAATCATCATCTTCGCGCAAAGAGGAAGATAGACATCGTCGGCATCATCGAACATCCGAAGTCGAAGATGAAGAAAGACATCGCGATCGTCGACGAAGACATGAAGATGAAGATAGAAAATCCAGTCGACATCATTCTCGTCGTCATGATGGTGAAAGTGATGACAGACGATCATCAAGACACCATTCTTCTAGATCTGAACGTAAACGAGAACCAGAATTAGATGATTCCCCACAGTTATTCAAAATCTATTCAGGGAAAATAGCAAATGTGACGGATTTTGGCGCTTTTGTAAATCTAGAAGGGCTGAAAAATCGTACAGATGGTTTGGTCCATGTTTCTCAAATTCAAAGTAATGGAAGAGTTAACCATCCGTCTGATTTACTATCTCGGGGTCAATCAGTTTTCGTTAAAGTTGTCAGTATTGAAGGCTCAAGAATCGGACTTAGTATGAAAGACGTTGATCAAGAAACGGGTGAAGATTCTGGACCCCAGACTCAATTGACTGGTGCTAATGCTCGTGCTGTCGGTATGGCTGATTTCGATACTTCAAGGAATAAAAAAGTGGATATCATGAGACCTGGTGCGAGGAAGCGACTGACTAGTCCTGAACGTTGGGAAATCAAACAGTTGATTGCTTCAGGTGTTGTTAATGCCGGTGATTATCCTGATCTAGATGACGATTTAACTGCGATTAATGAGGAAGCAGATTTAGAAGCAGAAGAAGATGTTGATATTGAAGTTCGTGAAGAGGAGCCTCCGTTCTTAGCTGGTCAAACTAAGCAAAGCTTAGAGTTAAGTCCAATTAGAGTTGTTAAAGCGCCTGATGGATCACTCTATCGTGCTGCTATGACTGGCACTTCACTTGCTAAAGACAGGCGTGAGCAAAAGCAACAAACTGCGAGAGAAGAAGCGAGTAAAAAAGTGGAAATTGCAGGACTGGGAGAGCAATGGGAAGATCCAATGGTTGACCCATCTTCAAGAGTATTAGCTGAAGAGATTAAAAGCAGTGCTATGAAATCTGGCCCAACGAATATGCCAGAATGGAAGCAGAAAGCACTTTATAACAATACATCATTTGGGCGAATTACAAATTTAACAATCAAAGAACAACGTGAATCACTTCCAGTCTTCAAATTGCGAGAAAAATTGATTACTGCTGTTAAGGAAAACCAGCTGTTGATTGTGGTTGGAGATACAGGATCTGGAAAGACTACTCAGATTACTCAGTATCTTGCCGAAGAAGGATTCGCTGATCGTGGGAAAATTGCATGTACTCAGCCTCGAAGAGTGGCAGCTACATCTGTAGCTAAACGTGTTGCTGATGAAGTTGGTTGTGCAGTTGGTGAAGAAGTTGGTTATACGATTCGTTTTGACGATTGTACAAGTTCGAAAACAAAGATAAAATATATGACTGATGGAATGCTGCAACGTGAAGTTTTGCTTGATCCTGATCTCAAGCAATATTCAGTTATTATGCTTGATGAAGCCCATGAACGTACAATTGCGACTGATATTTTATTTGCGCTGTTAAAAGGTATGCTTATTTTTATAATCTGACTCTTTTTTTTTTCTAATTTTTTATTCTTATTGCGGCGACGTGTATTCTAACTTGAAAATCACAGAAACGCTGAAAAGACGACCCGATATGCGACTTATTGTCACTTCAGCCACACTTGATGCAGAAAAGTTCTCTTCTTACTTTAACAATTGTCCAATTCTATTTATACCGGGGCGAACATTCCCAGTTGATATTATGTTTACCAAAGAGCCTGAATCGGATTATCTTGACGCTGCATTAATCACTGTAATGCAAATTCATTTATCAGAACCGCCAGGTGATATTCTTGTATTTTTAACTGGCCAAGAAGAGATTGATACTGCATGCGAAACGCTTTACGAACGAATGAAAGCGCTGGGACCTAGTGTTCCTGAGTTAATTGTTTTGCCTGTATATTCGGCATTACCAAGTGAAGTTCAATCACGAATTTTTGAACCGGCGCCAGAAGGACGTCGAAAGGTTGTTATTGCTACGAATATTGCAGAGACATCTATTACTATTGATGGAATTTATTATGTTGTTGATCCTGGATTTGTAAAGATCAATGCGTTTGATCCAAAACTTGGAATGGATTCGTTAGTTGTTCTTCCGATTTCCCAAGCTCAAGCTAGACAACGTGCAGGTCGGGCAGGTCGTACTGGACCTGGAAAATGTTATCGATTATATACTGAAGCTGCGTATGAGACGGAGATGCAACCGAACACAGTTCCTGAAATTCAACGACAGAACTTGTCACATACGATTTTAATGCTGAAAGCTATGGGCATTAATGATATGTTGCATTTCGACTTTATGGATCCTCCACCTACAAATACCATGTTATCAGCGCTTGAGGAGTTGTACGCATTATCGGCATTAGATGATGAAGGTTTATTAACTCGCTTAGGACGAAAGATGGCTGATTTTCCTATGGAGCCAGGTCTTGCTAAAGTTTTAATCTCAAGTGTTGACTTTGGTGCATCAGATGAGATTTTAAGTATCGTTGCAATGCTGTCTGTTCAGACTGTATTTTATCGACCAAAAGAAAAACAACAACAAGCTGATCAAAAGAAAGCAAAGTTTCACGATCCAACTGGAGATCATCTTACGTTACTCACAGTTTATTCAGCATGGAAAGCCAATGATTACAGTACATCGTGGTGCTTTGAGAATTTCATTCAAGCTAGAAGTATGAAGCGAGCGCAAGAAGTTCGACAGCAATTAGTCACGATTATGCAGCGGTATAAACATAAAATTGTGTCTTGTGGAGCCGATACGGATCGAGTACGGCGAGCGCTTTGTTCTGGGTTTTTCAGAAACACGTCAAGGAAAGATCCACAAGAAGGTTATCGAACGCTAATTGAAAGTACACCGGTGTATATGCATCCTTCATCTGCTTTGTTTGGGAAAAATGCAGAGTATGTAATTTATCATACGTTGGTAATGACGTCAAAGGAATATATGCATTGCGTGACTAGTATTGAACCAAGATGGTTAACAGAAGCTGCGCCTACGTTTTTCAAAGTAGTAGATCCTTCTGCGTTGTCAAAGAGGAAAAAGAGTGAAAAAATACAGCCTCTGTATAACAAATTTGCGGATCCTAATGAATGGCGTATTTCGCAATTGAAAAGAGGTGGAAAATCAGGTGCGGGTACGTTTGGTTAAATTGGGCATTAGTCAAAGAAATTGTATAAATAAAACGCAGTAATAAAATAAGTAGAAATGTAAAAGAATGTGATTGCAAATGTTGATATATTATGTTGACTATCAGACAAAAGTAGGAAATGCTTGTTCCGGCCCATCACACAAATTGATTGACCTTAATGTTTAAGATTCCGTGGAGGTCAAAACTAAAGCGCCGACACTTGCCTCAATCATTTTTCAGATTTCAACATTTACTTTACTGCTCGAGAAGAATTTATCATTCAAAATAAGAACAAGCATTTGACATTTTTTCTTATTTTTATACGGTACAGGATTTATTTTGGCTGTTTGAAAAAATTCGCCGGTTATTTTTGTGAGAGCGAAAAGGGTTTCGATGACGAAATAGAGAAACGACAATCGGTTTTTCGCAATAGTTTACTACTATCGGCAATAACTTTACACGCACAACAGAGACTCGATTGCGAGAATTAGTGATATTTCCTATTTGCTCATTTGTTTTAGTCTATCGAGAGCAGTTTAACAGGATTAAATACGGCTTTAAACTTGATTGATGGGTGGTCGTCGAGATTATGATCATCTGTGTGGAAGATTTCGAGTCTCAAGAGGAGCTGACGGACGAGCTGCTGGTAATATAGCGCCTAGTGGTAATGAAGAGAATACAAGTATAGTTGGAAGCAATAACAGCAGAAATACAGCTACAGATGATGGTGGTGGTGGTAAAGGAGGGTTCGGAGAAGGAGTTATTGGTGGGATGTTTGCGGATTTTCAGAGCACGAATGAGGAGGACGGGTCGCTGAGGATAAGCAAGAAAGCGAGGATTGAGAGCGACGAGAATGCAGAAGTTGATATGAAACTGGTCGAATTGACGAGTGCGAGCGTTGCAATGGACAGTGAAGTGCAAGTAACAACGCAAGCACCTCCAACAAATAGTCAAATGATCAGCCAGATTAATCAACAAACAACTGAGCCTGTCGCAGAGGCATTGTTGCAACATGGAATGGAATATGCTACTGTGAATTTGTCTTTGCGAGAAAGTGAACTATGCGAGACAGATATTGGGCAAGTGCACGAGTTGACCAACAGCAGCGAAGAACAGCTTAGCCTGCTTCCTATTATCAACGAGGAGAGTGCAGAAACTACAGACACATCTACAGCAATAGCTCCAAGCACAGAGACGCCGACTTCGACAGCAAGCAAGCACGAAGATGGTCAACGCGCCTGGTCGAGCGTCGGCCCGTTAAAGACGCAATACGAGCTCTCGTCGCGGTTCCGCGTCGTCGACGAGCGACAAACGCAACGAGGGAAAGACGGAGGAGCGATTGATCAATACGTGCTCTCGTTCCCATCAGCAAGAAGCGGCAATGCGCGAGAACCCGCTGCGGGACAGCCAGGAAACGGAGCACTTCCGCCTGCGAGCGCGCTGATGTCCAAGTTTCGAGGTATCAACCGCGACAAGAAGACAAAGACACACAAGAAGAAGGCGGTGGTGTAGTCTGCATTACATAAGCGCGGAGTCAGCGAGAAGCGATAAACTCTCGCTGAAAAAAAAAGAGTGCGGCGGTGGCGCGCGATGACAGTTTTGCGAGCGCCGATCGCGAAAATAAGCGCCACCCGCGAACAGAACACTCAGCAACGAGTTTTTGATATCTTTCTCGCAAAGTCGCGTCAATGAACAGAAAGACTCAATCGCCGCCGCGTCTTTACGCAAAAATACAACCAGCGGCAGGAAAAGCAGGAAACATGCAGCAGCAGCAGCAGCAGAACGCATCGCCGAGCCAGCAGTCAAGCTCGAGCTCGTCGGGTTCGGACCAGAGCTGGCTTCAGCAGCAGCAGGGAAGACTGCCGTTTGCTCGGAACCAGCAGGCGGCGCTGGCGACGACAACAACAACAGCAACAGCAACGACGAGGCACCACCACGCAGAATCATCGTATTCGTCCTCACGAGCAGCTAGAATATCGCACGCATGCGAGCCGTGCCGAATCAGAAAGACAAAGGTGCGTTTGTTGCTTGTTGTTGTTTGAATAATCGTGTACTGACTCGTAACAGTGCAGCGGAGACAAGTACGGTTCTTTGCCATCATCGGTCTTCGCACCTCCGTTCTGACTCTTCACAGACCAACATGCTCTCACTGCCGCCAGTTCGGCATCGGCTGCTACTACGCACACAACAAACGTGACCGCACAAAAGAGTGAGTAGGCTCGTTTATGCCCTTCTGTAATAGCACCTGTCCTGCTGACGCCATATCCAACGCAGAGAACTCCAAAGTCTCCGCGACAAAGTCTCGAAATACGAAAGCATCCTTCGACACCTTCGACCGTCTTTGCCTGAACTCGACCGCGAAGCGATCGACAGAGTTTACCACCCTCAGACTGTATGGCTATTCTAGTCTTCTTTGCCTCGTTGCGCTCACTAACCACCCTTCGCAGGGCCATGCCAGAACCTCGGACTCGTCTCTTCCCCAGCATAGCAGATTCGACCTCTCAAGAAAATCACCCCCCGGAACAGTCGATGAGCAAGCTAGTCAGGATTTGGAAGAGACGTCGGATTCGGATCTTCCTGGTGAAGATTTGGTTTCTGCAGAAGTCGGCTCGACCGGATCAATAGATCATCTCAATGAAGACATCAACTCAATAGGTGTATCTTCTCCTGAAGGATATATTGGAAAATCATCAAACATTGACTGGATCAAAAAGATTTTCGAAATCGTTGCAGAAGATGATGGATCTTCCAGCGAAGAAGAAAACTTTGCAAAGTCGGGCTTTTTAGATCCTACCCTTGCTGATATTTCGACTTCATATAATATTGATGATCTTGATATTACCGTCGACGCTGTCGACCTGAATACGATGCCTCCTCGACATGTGGCTGATCAATTAGTTGAATGCTACTTCAAAACCGTGCATCCATCATTTCCATTCATTCTGGAACCTTTATTTCGATACCAATATGATTTATTTTGGGCTGGATATCTTGATGATCAAAGTGGTCAATGGCTTGCTTTGTTAAATATCGTCTTTGCGATTTCATCTGTATTTACTCATATTGCTAGAATTGAAGTTGCATACGGCCTCGATCATCTACAATTTTACGCACGATCGAAAATTTTGAAACCTGACATTACGATTCCCGGCGACGTTCAACACATTCAATACATTGCCCTCTTAAGTTTCTATTTATTTTGCACATGTCATATGAATCGTTGTTACTGCTTGCTTGGACTTGCAGTTCGACAAGGACAAGCTGTTGGTCTTCATTTACGTATAAATCGAGCAAAACTCACTGAGGCTCAAAAAGAAGTACGTGTGAGATTATGGAATGCGTTATATGTTTTTGAACGAACAGTATGCGGAATGACCGGTCGACCATCTATAATTTCAGATTTCTCAACATCAACACCGTTGCCTTCTGTCAGTGCTGAATCCGATAACTTTGATTTTATTCCACAATTAAGTTCTCAAACGACTTCAATGACGAAAAAACTGCATGCAAAGTACTTTCTTAATGAAGTTGAACTTGCGAGAATTTTAGGACAAGTAATGGATAAATTATATGCGCCGGAAATCGTAAATTCAAGTTGGGCTTCAGTATTACAAGTTATTAAAGAACTTAATGAAATGACTGATAAATGGAAACAAAAATTACCATCGATATTTAATTTAGATCTCTCTTTTGATAATGATTTTGAAACGGAAGATCATATGTTGTTAAAAATGGTGAGTACAAATTTTTTTCTACCTTCTTAATTATAAAAATAATAGTTACTAAATTTCGTGAATAGAGAATACATCTTGCTCAGCAGTATTATGATATTGTTCGAATGATCAATCGACCTTGTATATGTCGTTCCGATATTCCTGGAGAATCCAAAGAATCCAAAGAATTTACAGCTCATTGTGCGAATTTAGCTATGGAAGCAGGTCACAAGACAATTGAAACGTATCCAGATTATCGCAAAAAAAAGGAAGTGTCGCCAGAGCATTATCAAGTATTAGTATATATATTACCGTGGTGGTGTTCTTCGCATTACGCAATGGGAGCGATATCTGCAATGGTATTAGGATACAGTGTTAGACGAGATGCATGCAGTGTATCTGAATCTCAGATAGTAGATGATATTGATAGAGCTAGTTGTTTGCTATGTGCTTATGGGAATTATATTCCTGCGCGACGATGTGTTGAACTTTTAGATGGGCTGCGCCAACGGGCTATGAAAAAGGGACCTTCGATTTATAACCATATTGAGGAAGTTCCTCTGCCTTATGCGTTTGGGATGGATGGCAGTGGAGCGTCGTCTACACAACATATGAATGCGCCAGCTACTACTATGAGTTCGAGTTCATATTACGCCGAACAAAGTACACCGATTCCACCTATCAACAGTCTAAACATATATAGTCCATATCATGCTGGAGTTGAAATGCGTGAGGTACTATCTGAGGGTTCTTCATTTAGCGGTACGAATAATACGCAATCAAAGACCGAGCCAGAAGAGTTTATGCTTACCGCTTCATCATTCGGTCAGAGTCCTGTCGATCATACGGAATTGAGTGGACAATTTTATCATCCAGCAATGACTACTTCTGCACAAATGCCTTCTAATCTTCACGTAACGCAACACTTGTCACCAGCGCAACAACATCCACATGAAAGAATGCCATATTACGACCCAAATATGTCGCAACCACAGCAACAGCGACCGATTATCCCAGCGTCCGGACCAGCGCAAGGAGATGTATTAAACCCATCATCTATGGGTACTAGTTCTGATGTATACATGCAATCAAGTGGGCTTTCTGTCGAGCGGACTAATTTGCCATTTTGATCAGTTGATGCATGAAAGTAAATAGAATTGACGAAATGGGAATATAAATGTACATAGCTTTATAATCAAACAATCACTTAAACAATGAAATAAAACCAAATTAGTAGTATAATAAGAAATAAACATTAAATTTGTATCAGATGAATAGAAAAAAAACAACTGACGCGGAGAGGAAGAATGTTGATTTACATTTGCTTCATTGAGTAAAATACAAAAAATGAAAGCGAGCCAGTAATTATTATGCGGCGGATTAAAAGTGTGCGCAGGAATTGAATTATTAACGCGTAATTCGTGACGCGTTTATTTCACGCGTTGTTATATATTAAGAAACTATCATCTCCGTTGCTTTTACTAGTAGTACTGCTACTACTATATATATACAGTGAATTTTTGTGTGTAAAATATCTGAAAAGTAGGAGGCTGGTAAATGTCGTCGTCGAGGAGTACGCAGCAATTAATCTCTGGCGCTGAAGGAAGTCCTTACTATCCTATTACTCAATTATATAAGTTTTGTCCTATTTGATTTACTGTACAATGCTAAAAAGTAGTTTTTATGACTATTATAAGGGGCTAATTTGAAGTTTTTGTCTTTTTTACTGGCTAGGATTAGACCGGAATTGGAACAGTTGAAGAATAATTATGAAGATATTCAAGGACAGTCTGCTAATGTTGTTGTACCTATTGGCGTACAAGTGGGAGAGTTTATAAATGATGTTGAGAGAGGGATTATTATTGAAGAACAAGAAAGTAGGGAGAAATGAAATTACAGTGTGTAACAAGAGAGATTTCGTTTAAAGTGATGAACATACGCAATCGAAATTACAGCTTGGATATTAATAATTCAGTATTATTTTTATACATTAATGAAAAATGGACGTTTATAAATATCGATGATTTTCATTTCGGAGCTTCCAAAACCAATCTTCGCTCAACTTCAGTTTCCTTTCCAACTTCTTCTTCACCTTCAAATTTTAGTCTACAAGTACCATCACGTTTCGTACCCATAACTTCGGCTTTATAAAATGTTGTGGTTTCAGGATATCGTGCAAGTACTCTCATCCCAGTCGGATAAACTGATAACCCTTCTGAGGTTTCGGGGATAACTATTATATCTTTTGGTCCAGTTTTGTATGATTGACCTGGGTTGTTATTTTCGTCAGGTTCAGGATCTTGGACTTCGAATCTTTTAATCATTTGAACGTTAGTAATTAACTGATATGAACGAGGGGGTGGGGGCTAATAATCAAGTTGTTAAAACGTACCTTATTTTACTACCTTCACCAATAACTTTGGTAATCTCACATTGAATCCATTCAACTTCAGCTCCTCTGCCCTTTTTTAACCTAAAAGCAACCTGTGCACCAACCACATAACCATCACTAGGTGCAGCCGATCCACTACACATACACAAAATAAATATTAGCACGTTTTTAATTGCCTAGTTAAAGTTCGTAGTTGTAAAAGGAAAAAAAAAATATACCTTCTAGCTTTTTTGAAATTCTTTGGACTTTCAGAGACAGAAGGAGGTTCATCAACTTTACGTTTTTTGCGTTTATTATCGTTATTAGTAGATTCAGTTGCTTGACGAAGTGCAGTTAGAATTGAAACATCTTCAATTGCTTGATCTAATAATCTATAAATTGCAATATAAAAGGAAAATTAGTTTTTGTTGTAGTATGAAGAAGATATTATATATCATAAAGGACAGAGTATACTTTTTCTCTGTGAGTGCGTAATCGACTTGTTTTTGATATAAATCTCTTAGTTGGCCTATTTTGACCATTTGAGATTTTAAATCTAGAAAAAGAGTGTTGAAATGAATATATGATCAAGTCTAAATAAACTGTATGATATTATACCTTCACTTTCTTCCTCTTTAATTTCTCCATTCTCATCATCTAAAAAAGCATCCTCATCCTCGACTTCATCCACATCAGCAGTATCATTATTGTTGTTGTTGTTGTTGTCGTTGTTGTTATTATCATCATCCCCGTTCTTTTTAAATTTATTGATTTGAGACTTTACAAGTTCATTCATAGATGCGTATTCAAGTAATGATTTAATTTCATTACAAATTTTACTCCAAACTTCAGGTTCACCTGTTGAATCAATCGCGCCATTTGTTTGTGTTGCTGATTGTGTTATTGCCGTTGTTGTAGTTGTTGTTGCTGCTGGTGCTGCTGTTGCTGTTGTTGTTGCTGCTGCTGCTGTATTTGTAATTGCTGTATTATCTGCAGCCGTATTAGATTGAATTATTGGACCATTTGTAGAAGACGGACGGTTTCGTATTCGCGAGGACATATTCGTTCTGTTTATATCTTTTCAAAGAATATCCAATTTATTATTACAGAGAGAAATAACATATACTCAAAAACGTAACTAAACACTTACGTCACATTTTGAAATTCCGTTAAATCCCAAAAAAACTGAAATTTATCGCTTACATTAATAAGGCGTTTGTATATTAGATATATATATATATATTTACTTTAAAGGGAATTAAACGACGAATATCATTGATAAGTATTAAATTCATTTCACACACATATATATTATATATATATATATATAACAAATAATGGTAAGTAATAAACACTGTTCCTTTATTTTTTATACCCTCATTTGTTTTTTTGTTCATTTACTAATAATCTCACTTTAAGCCACCAAAGAACCAAAAAGACATCCCATCAACAATAAAAATCAAACACGACAAACAAACAGTTTTACTACTTTTATCAGAATCAGATACTTTTATAAATTTAAAATCTCAGGTTTTAAATGCTTTAAAATCTACTTTTCTTTCCTCCTCCTCCTCCTCCTCCTCCTCCGCTTCTACAAATACAAATACAAATACAAATGCAAAGACAGATGATTTGCATATCCCAATTCCTTCATTCGAAACTAATAATATTAATTCAATTACTGATCCTAATGAAATAAAACCTCCTGCTGAAAATGAAAACAATATAAACTTCTCGTTACAGGATTTGGTTATTGGTTTACCTATTGATAAAACTGATTATTCAAAAGGTTGGACAGAAATGAATGATGCTTCAAATCATAATGCTTCTTTGTATTCTTTAGGTATTAATGATGGTACAATCTTAGCTTGTCGGATACGTGGGATCGATGATGATAATGTTGGTTTTAATGTTGATTTTCCTACTTTCGATGACGATGTCGCCGAATAAATGCGTATCATATATCTGGCTTTATGTATATTTTTATCTGCGACTTTATTGAAAAAAATAAAAAAATAAAAAATTAAACAACCTTGGGAATCAAAAAATTCAAAAGCATCCAAACACTATCTAACCATCTCTATAAAATTTCTTAAATATCAAATGAAGCAACAAATTCGTATTAAACGTAGCCATATTATCAAACATCTTGTGAGTTTGATGATTATCAAATCTATGAAAAATTCACGTCAGTTTTAGTCTCTTTCGCTTACACCCGTATATGAAAAAATATTAAAAAAACCAAAACTTACTGCTTTTCCAATAATTCATCAAGTGTCAAATCAACAGTTCCGCCAGGTAACGTAATAGAACCCTGAGAAGCTTCAACGAAAAAGACACCAATTTGATCAGACGAAAATGTGAAATCAATCTTTTCATACTGTCGTTCCGAAAATCCTGAAATATCAATTAAAACCCCCTTCTCTGAAAGTTTAGCAGCAGAATATTTAAATGATCCAAACTTAGGAACTCGTCCTGATTTTTGAAGCTCTCGCATATGAAAAAATTGCTTAGTAAATGGCATAATATTTCTTCGTCTTCTAAATAAAACAAAAAGAAGAAAAAAAAAAGTTAGGAATTTCAAAACCGCTGATTAACAACTGAATGATAAAAACTTACCCTTTCTTTGCCTGTAAAGTAGACATAGCTTGCTCAATATAATCATTATAGCTCTTAAGTTTTGTTTGTAAATAATTCTCCTTATCAGCTAAATGACTCAACGTATGTCTTGCACTATCAAGTTCTTTATGTCTCCTAATTCTTCTATTCCTCTTCGTCCTGATGTCATTAGCAATAGCATTAAGCAAATCTTGAAAACAATTCTTTCTAGTAATTTTTCCCAGCTTCTCAAGTTCAATAACTTTTTCTAATGCAATTACTTTCAAATCTCGATACTTTAATAAACTTAAATCCCCAAGTAAATTGTCAGATGAATATGTAACTTCGGCTTTGGATGCAGCTTCTTCTTCAAGAATAGTCCTGTATTTGCGTTCCTCTTCATCTGTAACTGGCTTAACCAAAATTTCAAGCAAGTCACTTCCGGTTTGTACTCTAATAACATAAAGCATGCATCTTTTGGCAGCCATAAATAACGAGTTTACTTCAGCATCTTTATCTTCAACACTTATAAAACTTGGATTCAAATCCAATTTCACTTCAGTTAATTTTGCAACATTCAAAATTTCATTAGACGAAGAAGGTAATGGACCGAGCTCTTTAACTGCCGCTCGAAGAGGATCATTTATCTCAGGAGCTATAAGTTCGATATATTTCGCAACAATCGAATGAAGCACATGAATTTCAGATGTTTTCATGTATAATGTTGGTCGTTGAGGAGCTGTCAAATCGTCATATTCGTCCATATCGAATTGCACCTCAGGCTCAGGAATATCAACAATTTGACGAATGGTATCTCTCATCTGCGTAATGTAAGTAGTTAAATTAACATTTAACGGTTGTAAAAATACACTATCCTCATTAAATAATCTTCCCGATGTAATTTGCGTGATGATCCTAGCAATTTGATTTAAATTCTTCTTTTGTAGTTGATTCAACGGCGCTGCATAAATTCCAAACATATCCGGGGCGATGATAGCTCCATTCATATACCGACTATATAAAATGCTAGCAACAACACTAAGCAATCTATCCTCGGTTTCATTCGAGAAATTTTTTTGAAGCAGTATAAATATTGTGCGACAGAAATATCGAACTCCGTATGGCATGCTTTCTATCCTCTCGCCCAAAGTATTTAAAAACTCAACTGCATATTCACGAAGAAATTGAAGATTTCTAATGTATGTTGCTCTTGTTTCGGGATCTTTAATAGCAACATCCACAACAACGTTTTGTTCTCGTGAACTTCGTGAACCGGTACGCAGTTCCTCATTATTTATTGAAGTTTGATAAATCTAGTTACTATCAGTAAGCCAGTCAATTCGCTGCCAAATCACAGAAAAACATACCGTCAAAGGATCACTTTCAAGATCAATATCTTCCTCTTCAACAATTGAATTAACAATAGAAGCCAATAGTTCATGAAGAAATTGCCGTTCTTCAGTGCCTCTAGCATAACTATTGAACAATCTCGTCCAGATATTATGGCTCTTTATGAAATCCATGGGTCCATCATACGACTGCACGGACTCTTCCATAGTCCTTGCCATCAATTTAAGTAAAAAGAATTCCTCTCTCCGCTTTTGTGCATATCCGAATAACGACATTATAGAGCTTTCAACGGTCTTTTGCTCCATATCTGTGACTCGAGGCATACTCTGTAATGCGGAAAACAAATTACAAAGATACACGGGTTGTGTTTGTAAAACAAAGAATATACCTTGATACAAATCCAGTCGTCGTCTTGATGTCTTGTTAAGTGATCGTAAATCAAACGGATCTGAATTAGCACCAAGAGTCGTTGGCATAGCACCTCGTTGATGTTTTATGACTTCATCAAGAGTAATCTTATTTTTGACCAACAACGCAATTTTAACGTCCAATTGATCAATAAATTGCTCGAGTTGTTCATTTTGATGAACTTCATCAACAACTTGCTTTCTAAGTTTCTCAAACTCAACTTCTTCTTCAAAATCAAGATCGTTATCAGTTAAAAGATGAACAAAGTTCTTGATTGTAGCTAGAGGTGGATTCTTGCCAGTGGTAATTGCCTTATATGCATCCGCTTGTTGCTTTGCTCTGATAAAACTTTGAATCTTTATAACCTGGTCCATATTCTTTTCAAAATACTCTCTCCGCTCGTTAAACTTCTTTCGGACAACATATCCCTTAATTATACTCTGTAGTTCTGAAACTGTATCAACTTCATCGTCAAGTTCACTCTGGAACGTTCGGAAATCAACACGAACAGTAGCACCTCTAATCAACGCCTGTAACTCAATTATATCATCAGTGTATTTACTAATATGCCCAATCAATCTCAAATTTCGATCTCGAACAAAACTTCCTCTAATCAGAGACTGTAAAGGCACAACAGATACACCTTCAGATTCATCAATTTCTCTTAAATCACGATAATAGTGGAATCTGCTAAGCATGCCACGTACTTGACTTTGAATGCCAACTAAGTGATCTTCATGCATTAGCATATCTTCATGAGCTGAGTTAATTTCACGACGAACCGCAGCTCCTCGAGCTTCAGATTGCAAAAGAATAGTGTCTTCGAGTGCTTCCTTTAAATTATCGATTGTGTCTATAATTCGTTTCCTTACAAGATACCTTCTAACAGTAGCTTGCAATCGTGGTAGGTGTTCTTCGCATTGGACGAGATCAAGTCTATCAGCCACTAAACTAGCGCGAACCATTGATCCACGAATTCGAGATTTAAGATCGTCCAAATCATTGTGACATGATTCCAGCACCAATTTTTTCCTAAAATATTCGTGACGACAGAGTTTTCCACGAGTCATGGCTTGCAATCGTTCAATCTGTTTATTGTTATCTTCATGATGAACGTTAATCATAATATGATCCAGTTTTCGTCTCGCCAGACAGCCACGAGCACAAGACTGTAACAAAATAAGCTCTGCCTCTGTACCACCGATCTCTTCATTAGCTGCATTAGCCTTCAAATGGTATAAATATCTGCGTGCATGACTTTGGAATTTAACGATAGTTCGTGCATGCCGACTAAGCTCATTGTCGATTGCATCAGCTCGAATTCTTGAAATTTGACCTCTAATTTGAGTTTGGAGTTGCACAAAACTCTTTTCATAAGATTCAAGGTCTCTGTTTATACGCAAAGTTCGTTGCTGAACAAGATGCTTTCGACAGCTTGATTGAAGATTAACTGCAAACTGATGCAGATCACGCTGATTAATCACTTGATCAATTTTTGTGCGAGCTCGTTTTCCTCGTGCAATACTCTGTATACATACAATTTCCTGCTTATTCTGATCCAAATCTTGCAAAATATCGTCTACAACAGCTCGCGTTGTTTGGCCTCTTACGCGGCTTTGCAGCGTGGTAATTTGACCCTCACTTAATTCAAAGGTTTTGAATTTCGCCCCAACTGACTTGTGAAATTGCCTCGCCCTGATACGGCTTTGTAATTCAACTATTTCTGACTTTGCGCTGATAATGTCTTCCATCGTACCGCGCACACTTGAGCGCGTGATTGCACCATTAACTAAAGCTTGTAGAGCAACAATATTGTCAGTGGATTCATCTAACTCACGAGCAATTCTTTCTTCTTCAGTTTCAACTGGCTCTGGTTCGATAATAGGTTCTAATACACGCTCAGGTATAGATCGTGGTGGAGGGCCATCCTCAAAATGCCGATTCATGGTCTTGAAATTAGGTAAGTTGATTCCAGCGGCATCAAGACCTCGTTGAGTCTCGCGAATCTCATCTTCACTAAACTCAAGCTTTCCAACAAGGTCTCCAATTTCTGGTGCAAGGCCGCTGGAAGATAAGATAAACGCCAAAGCATGAATGCAGTATATCACTTTTGGAATATTTTTCTTGTCGTAAAGATCTGTAAATTCGAAAGTAAACAGCTGGAAATATAGTCAGCAAGATTCAAATAAGCCAAGTATATAGAAAGCCAAACTACATACACTAGGCATTTCAACTTCTTCGAGAAATTTAAAGAAGATATGGATATTATTTGAATGCAACCACTGCAATTTTGGGGCGCGAAATATACGCTTGACAAGATTTGGAGCAAAAACTTTTGTTAACTGCGCAAGAATAACTCCGTCTCGGAGCTTTTCTTCTAGTTGAACGACTGGTGGAATATCTTCACCTATACAAGCCTCGATCCATCTGCAGCGAGAAACATAAGAGTTAGAATATTTGATAACGTAAGGGATAGTCAGGTGAGATTAGTACTCTTTAGCTTCACCGACATGGCATAAGTATTCATAGGCTTGCAGGGACTTTCTCTGTGAGTCCATCCAGTTTCTAGATCCAGCTTTGATACTTTCCATCCGCTGCAGCCGAATTCGACCTTGCAAACCTGAAGCCGTGCAATAACGATTAGAACACGAAAAAAAAAAAAACACGATGCCTTGGATAGGCAAGCAAACAACTAGCTAACCTGCAACATCTTCAGTGTCAGAAGTAACACCGGGAATTTGGAGGCCAGAACCACCACCTTGCACGTTCTGCGCCAAGTTCCGGAAATGTCCTACACTGCTAGACTTCAAGACTGAAATACTCTCGATATCTCTTAGTGCGCGATTCGCAGGCGAAGGAGAGTTTGAAGCATTCATATGCGTAGAGGCAACTGGAGTCAGTGGGCCCGGCATAGTGTCGCAAAGAACAAGAGCACTGGCGCGTGGTAGACAATGAAGACGATACCGAGTGCGGCGGAGTCTCAAAAGCAGAAAACAAACCAAAATGTAAACAAAACACCAATACACGTGATATACACGTGACTACATAGAAAGCATGGCGATGACTAATGCTAACTGCAGCAAGTTAACTCCCAACGCGGCGGTGTCTGGCGGCCGCGCGAGCACTACTAAAAAAAATTTTGGACGAGCGTTTTTCTTCTTCTTTTCTTCTTTTTCTTCTTGGTAAAGTCGTCAGCTTTATCCCGCCCTTTGGACTATTTCTTTTGTTTATTTTATACAGTATTTTGCTCTAGTACATCATATTTCAAATGGTTTCAGTTAATTCGTCTCAGAAGTGCGAGGACCCGAGCAAGGCTGTCGAGCTCCTCGCTGCCTACAAAGAGCGTGATGGTCTCGATGTTGACACTCTCATGAACTCCAAGTTGAACGGAGGACTCACTTATAATGATTTCCTTCTTCTTCCTGGAAAGATTGGTATGTCTCTTTACAAGTTATCACAAATCTCGCGATATCGTCAGGTTATCGTCTCGTCATTTAGTGCTTTGCGCTGACACCATCGTCGCAGACTTTCCCGCAGGCGAAGTCACTCTCGACACAATGATTACCAAGCGCATCTCGCTCAAGACTCCTCTTGTCTCCTCGCCCATGGACACAGTCACCGAGAGCGAGATGGCTATTCACATGGCTGTATGTCTCCTTCGCCCTCTGCTGGAGATTACTAATATAGTCGCGTGCTTACTAACTTTCTTGTTCAGCTCCTCGGAGGTCTTGGTATTATTCACCACAACTGTTCAGCTGACGAGCAAGCTGCTATGGTCCGCAAAGTCAAGAAATACGAGAACGGTTTTATTTCTGACCCCGTTGTTCTTTCGCCTAGCGCTACCGTCGCCGAGGTTCGCGCTCTCAAGGGCAGGCTCGGCTTTGCCGGTTTCCCCGTCACTGGTATGTTCTGTCCATTCTTGATATCATGGTACGTGGGGATTGCGCGAGATGGAGGGTATTACAACAGAGAAAAGTCTAAATGATGCATCACCATATATTATATAACTTTCGTTCTACCGTATTTTGACTGTCATGGTCATGGGGAGAAAATTTCAGTCTGATTCTACTTTCTTTGTAGTACTATGTGGTGCGCGTGGGAAGGCGGTACGAGAAACACGTATCATGATATGCAACATTGCTATTTGTTTTTCTTTTGTACTAACGAGTCTCGATTTATAGAAAACGGTCAAGTTGGAGGAAAGCTTGTTGGCATCGTCACCTCGCGTGACATTCAATTCCTCGACCGTGATGATATCACTGTTGCTGAGGTCATGACTACTGAACTCGTCACTGCTCCCGAGGGCATTAATCTTGTTACTGCGAACGATATTCTCCGCAAGTCCAAGAAGGGCAAGCTTCCTATCGTTGATAAAGCCGGTAACCTCACCGCCCTTCTTTCGCGCACTGATCTCAAGAAGAACTTGCACTACCCTCTCGCTTCCAAGCTTCCTGACTCCAAGCAGCTTATCTGCGGTGCTGCTGTCGGAACGCGTCCCGATGACAAGGACCGCCTTAGAAAGCTCGTTGCTGCTGGTCTTGATATCGTAGTTCTTGACTCGTCTCAGGGTAACTCCGTATTCCAGATCGAGATGATCAAGTGGACCAAGGAAGAGTTTCCTCAGCTGGAAGTTATTGCTGGTAACGTTGTTACTCGCGAGCAAGCCGCCAGCCTTATTGCTGCTGGTGCCGATGGTCTGCGTATCGGTATGGGGTCTGGTTCTATTTGCATCACCCAGGAGGTTATGGCTGTTGGTCGTCCTCAGGGTACCGCCGTTCGCTCAGTTTCTGAGTTTGCCGCTCGTTTTGGTGTCCCTACCATTGCTGACGGTGGTATTCAGAACATTGGACATATCACCAAGGCTCTTGCTCTCGGTGCTTCTGCTGTTATGATGGGTGGTCTTCTTGCTGGAACTAGTGAGTCCCCTGGTCAGTACTTCTACCGTGAAGGACAGCGCCTGAAGGCTTACCGTGGTATGGGATCTCTGGATGCCATGGAGAAGCAATCTACAAGCGACAACGCCGCAACCGCTCGTTACTTTTCTGAAGGCGACAAGGTTCTCGTTGCCCAGGGTGTTTCCGGCTCCGTTATCGACCGTGGTTCCATCGATAAGTTCATTCCCTACCTCGTCACTGGTCTCCAGCACGGTCTTCAGGATATCGGTGTTCAAAGTTTAAAGCAATTTCAGGAAAAAGTCAATTCTCATGAAATTAGATTTGAATTGAGAACTGCGTCTGCTCAACTTGAAGGTGGTGTTCACGGTTTACACTCTTACGAGAAGCGTTTACATAATTAAATGCACGACGATAAAAAGAATACTTTCTTTTTTTTTAATAAAATATGGCGTGTAGCGGTTATAAAAGACAACTAAACAAAAAGGAAAAGGGAAAATTAATTTGGGTTACATATATATATATCGTGATTTGAATCGAATGAAGATCAAAAATCGTATTTACTTACGTCAAGCAAAAGGGGAAAACAAAAAAGTTTCAAGGTTCTCTTTTTCTCTTTTCAATATATTATTTTCCTTTTCTATTTATAATTCTTTGTGCATGAAAAATCGGGGAATTCAAGTGTCGTCTTTGCTATTTATTTTTATCTCTCTGTTGCCATTCAATTTCTTTAGTTTTTTATTTGTTTTATTTATTTATCTATTTTTTTTTATTTTTATTTTTTTAATCAAGGGAGGAGAATTGGGATATATATTTTTTTACTGCAGTATTTAATTATCTTTTAATCATTAGTTTATCTAATATGATTAGTCTATATTTTATTTTAATTTTTCATACGGTATGAATGAGGTTTTGCGTTGTAGATAGGTGCTGTGCTGAATGTACTTGAAAAAGGTAATTCAATATTGAGTTCAGGTTAAAGACTCAAGAAACGGATTGCTTTACTTAAGCGGGACGTCTAAAGTAAAGCAATCTGTCTTTATGGATATTATCAGGGAATTTTAGAACTTCAAACATTTTCCTATATAGAAACCATCTGATCTTTAAGACGCAAAAAGTTAACGTGTAAATAAATACCTTTGGAGACTACAGGCAATTTTTAGTTTTCAAATTTTTATTATAGCCTTCCAATGAACGAACTTTTTGTGGACATAACGAGATACACAAGGAAAAAAATAGAATATAGATATTATTTTGTATTTGTACAACGTCTTTTACTCGTCATCTTCATCGACTGAGCCGGCGAAAACCTCACCAGCAATTCGGTCCAAATCTCTCTGACCAGCCTCGGAGATTTTCCGTCCACCGGCCTTGCCCTCCTCCAAAACACCGATCTTCTCAAGGGACTGAAGAACCTTTCTGTTGACAGAGCCGGAGGCGTTGACGTGATGCGATGGTCGCGAGCCACGGTTGATGGTACCACCGTAGAGCTTGTTGAGCTTGCCGGTACCGACGGACTTTCTGAGGTAGATGTGACGGGCGATGGAAGCGGCGCGCTGAAAATTGAAATGTTAGTCTGCTGTCATAAAGTTTTCATTTTTGTATAGATACAGAGTGAATACATACCATGTAGAACCACTTGTCGGAGTCCTGGGGAGGAAGCCTATATTTTGAAACCACGTAAGAAACTGCCTCTTTTTTTTTTTGTTTGAACGCCTCTTCATCACCGCTGCATTGATTTATCGGTTATCCAATCATTTTCTTCCTTCTTTTTTTACTTCTTGTTTTGTATTCAACGCAGCGCGGTGATGTCGATGGGAAATTCAAAGTGATGAAAACATACTCATTGCCGGCCGAGGTCTTGACCAACTCAACGTATCCAGGAACCTCCAACTTTCCTATTGACCAAAAAAAAAAATCACAGATTAGAATGACCATCCTTAACAGTTGCCAGCTCGTTGCTGAGGATAAACAAAGACCGAGAACATACCCTGACGCTGGAGGAAAGAAGCGTAGGCAACGACGAACTCCTGAGCGGGAACGTCTCTAAAACACGGCATTGTTAGGACATTCTGATTAACATAACAGAATTAGAAGCGGTATACACACCTAACAGAAACACCAGGCATGATTTTATATATGTGTTGAATGTAGAAAGAAAAGGCGATGGAACGAGAGAATCAAACCGGACCTTCAATCGTGCTTGCTTGCGCTGGCGTGCCGTTGCTCTGCGCTCAGCGTGTGCGGCGGAGAGTCGGTCTGTTGCGGGCGGCCGCTCAAAGTTGATAGGGCTGCGTAAAAGCAGTCACAGGTAAGTGTAGGGTATTACACGTGACAGGCTGCGAGCTGACTAGAGGCTGTGCGTGGCTGTGCGTGGCTTGTGGGAACGTGGTGTCGTCATCGGGCTTATCGAGAGGGTTCCAGTACGGCGCCACGTAAGAATCAGCTGGGCTCTGCTTCTCCTCACCACTTTCTCGCCCCATAGTAAATCACCACAACAATGGCCTCGACTGCTGCGTATTCTACTACTCCTCCTTCTTACCAGTCTGCAGCACCGTCGTACCAGGGAACTCCCACAGAACCCCTTCTCGATGCTCCTCATGGCTCGCTGCCTCCGCGTTCAGACGGCGCTGCGGACTCAGACTTGCCTGACGACTTCAAGTACTCGACCTCAGTCTCTCAATGCTCCATCTCCATCCGAAATGCCTTTGTCCGCAAGGTCTACACCATTCTCACTGCTCAGCTGCTCATGACCGGTGGCCTGTCCGCACTCTTTATCCTCAATGACTCCATCAGACACTGGGTCCAGTCCCACAGCGCAATGATGTGGATCTCCCTCTTTGGCTCTATTGCCTTCCTCGTCCTCACCTTCTGGAAGCGCAAGTCCTATCCCGTAAACATGTTCTTTCTCACCGGCTTCACGCTGCTAGAGGGTTACTCCGTCGCAACAATTACCACCTTTTACAACACCAAGATCGTCGCGGAGGCGTTGCTCATCACATTGGTAGTCTTTGTTGGACTGACCTTGTTTGCCATGCAGACCAAGTACGACTTTATGGGATGGATTCCCTTCCTTGGATGCGCTGTCTGGATTCTTATTGGATTTGGCCTTATCTCTGCTTTCTTCCCTTACTCGTCCTTTGGTGAGATGCTTTACGGCGGCCTGGGTGCTTTGATCTTCTCGGCCTATGTCCTAGTCGACACCCAGCTCATCATGAAGCATTACCACCCAGAGGAGGAGATTGCTGCTAGCATCAGTCTTTACCTTGACTTTATCAACCTTTTCCTCAGCATCCTCCGCATCTTAAACAGCAGCCAGAACAACAATTAAATTCACTTATATAAATTTTAAATTGCTCTTGGTAAAGAGTTAAGTTTTCACAGAGTGATTATAAAATAAGAAACTAGTTTTGAATGACGTATAACGGTGAACATTGGGATATCTATTTTTTTTTTTTATTTTTTTTTACTATTATTTCAAACAGGGATTGGGTATTAATGGGAGGAGTTTGTTGTCTGTGGTTTGACAAAACATATGCAAACCTCTTTTATATGTCCTAGTTTTTATGGGTTTTTATTTTTTATTATTATTATTTTTTTCTGAGCATGTGAAGCAGATAATGTTGTGAAAATCAATGTTCGATTTTGAAATTCATCTTTGATTGATCAAAGTAAAGTACAGTAGTAAAAGGAAGCATCCATGTAGTCACAAATAAAGCGAGATGCGTGACATTTTTACGAGTACAAATGGAGTCGAGCAACAATCACCAACGCGAGTGACAGGAATATGATGAATGATACAATACAAACGCCGTCCAGAATATACAACATAGCAGGACTAAAAAAAACACCAAACCTCAAATGCCGTGGGGGAAAAAGAATAGCGAGAGGAAGCAAAACCGAAACAAACTCCGAAAGGTAGAATATGACCAAAAGTACAATAACAATAAAAGCGACTAAGAAGACTGGGGCCGGGTTTTCTCAATATATAATCTGTCGAGGGACTCGCGCAGTCTTCGCCGCGAGAGACATTTGCGGACTTCGTTGCGCCAGCACCAGGATGATTCCTTTTCTTCTTTGATAGCGGTATCGACGGCGGCTTCGTACAAAAGACGGTCTGTGACGGCTTGGAGATCTGCTGAGTTTTCGATGTGTCGAGTGCGAGGCTTGCAGGAGACGGACTTTGTAGAGGCCGAGCGCGGGGGAGCATCGGAAACGCGAAGACGATGGCGGGGTGCTGCTGTTTGGAGGTGGGTGTAATCGCGGTCAGCGTCGAGGGTCAGACTGTCTTCGTCGTCGGCGGCGGAGGAAGGCGAGATGACAGTCGCGGAGAGGACAGAAACAGGAGGATTCTGAGGATGAAGACGAGGAGTGTTTGCTTCAGAGTCGTCGAGGCCAAGGTAGAAACGCGGTCGAGAGGTAGCTGCCATTGTGGGAGAGGTGCTGTGTGCGGGGATGATAGCTGTGCCGAGTGTGATTGCAACGATAAGATATGTTGTAAGGTGCTTTGGTGTAACAGAGTCCCGTACAGTCCAGGTATCAGAACGGAGAATACTCGGACTGCCGGGAAGACAAAGAAGATAAATACGAGTTGGCCGAAGACGAGCTGTGGAAAGTGGCTCGGCTCCCCGCGAAAATCAGGGGAGACGCCAATGTTAGCGCCGAAACTTTGAGTGCGCGTGACGAGCCCAGCGTACAACTGCAGCCGCCGTCTGTAGTGGATGCTGTAGTTGGTGTTGTTGTTGTTACGGTTGCTGTTTTAGTGGCTGTGATATTAAACTGGTTGGTTTTGTTGCTGGTTCAAATTGTGTTATGTACGTGTGGAGTGGTGAATTGTGATGAAGAGTAGTGGAGATCGCGCAAGACGTACGACGAGTGCATGCGAACCAGTCTATCTTCACCAACAACAGCGCAATCTCCGTCACTAAAGAACTGTATCTTACTCCAAGAAGTCAACAAACTACAATTGCATCCCCCTCATGCAAAACAGATGGAAAATTACACACAAATACTGCCGGATGAGGACCGGCCGCTTGTGTGGGAACACGAGCACTTCCTGGCGCTTAAGCTTTTTGTTGGGCCTTCGAAAGCTAAGACCCTGAAAAATTAGAATTGAACTGCGTCATGAGGCCGTCACTAAGGTCCAAAACCACCGTGCATTGATGTATCGACATATTAACCACTCTCGCGCCTTTTTCTTGCATTATTTGTCAATAAAACAAGCTCTGCGGAAACAGTTCCTTTTCGATATTCTTGAAAGCCAAGTCCTGACGTCACATTTGTGGTGCTTTACAGTACTCATCTCGCTGCTTTCCCCGCTCACTGCTATAACCGGTCTTTATTCCTCCCTTCTAGACTACTACGCAAGCTTATTGCCAACAAGTGCCTGCAAGCATTGTATAATGTTCCGGTTAGTCAGCAGCACAACTTTAAAACTTCTCTTGAAATAGGATAAGCCAAGCTTTATCATAGAACGTTTAGAAACGTTCTTTATAGAAATCAATTGCAGCCCGTTGAAACGGTCTTCTCTGAGCTTTATCATCACAAACCGCCTTGCGCGAGGAAACTCTTAATAAAGATCGAGATATATTGCTTGATTGTATTAACTTGTTGAGAATATATTGTAGTCTTTAGTAACAAATTAGTACTCAAAACTTTTCATAACTGTGTATCATGTATTTACAACGACACATCAAATTTAAATTCGGCACTCTGTGACGTCAATTTCAGAAGACAATTTTAAGAACCTTTGTAAAAAATACTGAAATCGAAATTGGTCATTAAGTTATAAGGATGTTATGTAGGGTTCTATAATAGGGTTAACTCAACTACACACAATGTCGAAAGATAGCAATAATATTACGAGATACAGAAACATCATTAAGCAATCAAGTGTTCCGACATTGACCAAATTAAAACGACAGTAGACAAAAGACGGGGAAAAGTAGGATGTGTGGCATCTGAATTTGTAGTGGAAAACCCGAGTTGTCGCGTAGACAAGGGTATACAAACTGCTCTATTTGGTTTAGTATGACTTTCTAATTGGAGGCGCGTCAAGAGCAAACACAGCCCTCGTTACAGGAAACTTCTGTCTTGCCAATTACTCGAATGGCTTTTAGCGCCATCTGCGTTCTTTTTAATAAGCATGATCTGCTTACTTGAGTTATTAACAGTCCATATCAAAACATTTTAGATAAACTTTAGAAATGAACTATTTTCCTAGTAATCAACGCGATTTGGGCCATCAGCTTGTAAATAAAAAGCAGCCAATGTGTAGTTTGACAGTCTCTACATCAATAAATTAAGCGCAAGCAATATGAGCTTATTATGCATATATTGCGGGATCGTACGCTACAAGTATATATCGAAGATTGCGTAGTGGTATCACATTTCAAGAATATCAAAGAAAAAAGTATAACAGAGGTATCACTAAATAAATAAACAAAAAAAAATTGCATTTACAGAATTATCAGTTGTTATCGTTCTCATGCTTCGACGCAAGGCGCTTAAGCGAAACTACAAAGTCCTCCCCACGCGCGCTGCTTCTTCTGACTGAACCACTTCCCGTTCACCAGGCAGTCAAATTTTACTGAAAATCACATAAAATAATCCGCGCAAATCATAACATAGAAGACTCCAAATAAATAGGTCAAAACTCGGAGTACAGTTATAATCGAGGTTAATTCTTCTACAAACCTCTTTAAAACACATGATAGCGTAGATAGAATCTCAATTATGAATATTGCTGCTACCAACTGCCACGAACGAGGCATGACCAGAATAAACCTTCACATAGCGTTGGGAAAATCAGCCAATCTCCCGTCAGACAAGACTGCAAAAAGACTATAGCGTCTAGGCTGCCAAAATTCTGGATGATGCCATTGCCGACAAGCATCGTCGTCAGTGTAATCCACGTACCAGCCGACAACAATATCCTATAATCAAGGTATACTCCAGCGTTACCATGAGCGACCGTCAAAGTCGAGTGTACCAACCTTGGAAACTGAGAAATTTGCACGAAGCCAAGCAACAGATAATCAGCAAAGAAATAGAGGATCAAAGCGAACGAGATGGTAGAAGGCATGCTATTATGCAAGCAAGGCGTTCTGCACTTGAAAACGAACTCCAGCAACTAAACTGAAAATAGGAATGCGACTCTTCCAATCTCTGACGGTTAAATGGCGCAGTTTTTGATGTTCAAAACTGATATACATAGATACCTTTCGTAAAACTAGATCAAGCGAGAATGGATTTCAAAACTATCTGCAATCAAGTAAACAAATCTATAAGAGGAGAGATTCAACTGTTGACTGTCTAGATTCCAACCCTCGCTTCTATGCTTAAAGATATCCGGGCTAGTAATTAGTTTAGTGTAAACCATGTCGAGCCTATTAAGACGTTACTTAAGCAATCTCATCAGGATAGAGTAGTTTTCTCATCTCGCAATCAGCACTGAGTTATGCACGCAAGAAGACCTGTTATACTGTAGTTCAGGCAGGCGTATCTAAATCTACTTTATCAATAGCTACAGACCCGCCATCTTTCCTGTTCTGGCAAAATGACTCCGCTCAGCCACAATTTACGCGCCACAGTACATTTGCATTATCGATTGACATATTATTTTGCTGTATTCCTCCACGACAATATAGCCAACCTCCACTACGATCTCCTTTACTCTACTCCTTTGCGCGATGTCGCTGTTGCCCCCTCCGGAGGATGCATACACTGACCTTGATGCTGCCTATAAGGCAGTTCAATCGCACGCAAGAGAACATGGATATGCAGTCTACAAGCGCGATAAGAAAGCCTCCAGCCTTATTTTAGCCTGCGACCGAGCCGGTCGCTATTGCCCAAGAGGGAAGAATCCGGACGTGCATCCCTCAAAGCAACGAAAGACTACTGGATCAAAAAAGTGTGGGTGTTTAATGAGGGTCCAAGTACAGCTAGACAGCCTTTCAGAGCAGTGGAGAGTTCGGATACTAGAAGGGGCACATAATCATGAGCCGTCAAAAGCAGCTTCAGCCCATCCTGCACACAGAGTCGCTTCTCTTGATCCCAAGGTCCATGCCCAAATATGTGCTCTATCACAGGCTGGGTTACCTCCAAGTCAGATTCTTACTATACTCCGCGCCACTGATCCAAGTATTCCTCTTGTTCAAAAGGACGTCGGCAACATTGTACAGAAGGAGAGGCTTAGTGAGTTGAATGGGAAAATATGGCAATATCAACAGAGTCTACAAAACGGTCGACAAGAGCAGCGTCCTCAAGGCAGTGCGGAATAGTATTCGGTATTTTCATTACTGCCATATTGAACTGTTCAATAAACAGAAGAGAGAAATTTAATTACTGCGACTGAATGCAATTATTGCCCCATCGATAAACTCCAGAGATTCTACGCATTACAACGTCTCTCGGGACTTAGACGACTATCGGCACTACAAAGGCTATCATGATATACGAATTAGATAGCAACAAATGACGAATCTTTTTGGATGTTGAAATCAAAGGAAGAGGTAATAATCGATACCAAATATAATAATCCCAAGGCTTAATGCATTTTTGCAACGATATATAAATATATAGCTCAAGCGCCATCACCATACTAAATACAAATTACATACAGAAACTTAAATTAAGAAATACACAAAACAAAACGGCGGAACATCAAGCAAATCAAAGCAACCAAGTAAGAACTTGATAATGTAACAAGAAATAATCTGTCAACAAGTTCTTTTTAACGATGAAGTCAGCAGTTTATGACTCTTTTCTTGTCCAAAAGAACCTTTTTCTTGTCCCAACAAAATTTGATAAAGAAATGATAAGAAGAAACAGGCAATTTGCTTTCAGGTTTTCCTCTTCTTCAGATAACAGTATTTTTCATTATTGGCTTAAAATCTACCGCGGCCGCCTCCTCGGCTGCTTCCGCCACGGCCACCACCACGGCCACCAAAGCCACCACCACCACGGCCGCCAAAGCTGCTTCCACCACGGCTTCCACCGCGGCTTCCACCACGGCCACCGAAACCACCACTAGAGCCACCAAAGCTGCTGCCACCGCGGCCACCACCACGGCCACCAAAGCTGCTGCCACCACGACCACCACCACGGCCGCCGAATCCTCCACGGGGTCCGCCACGGCCACGAGCACCTCCGGGACCTCCTCGTCCACCGCCAGATCTTCTGGGAGGCTTGGATCCTGGGGGAGGTTTAGGCTTAGGCAAAAATCTATAAATTGAGGTGTAAGTTGACAGATTGAGGTAAACGAAAAAAATATAGAGCACATCATGGGAACGTACCTATCTAAGGGCAGAAGTTTATCAGGCCCAATGAAAAACTTGTCACCGCTTTTGAACGAAGTAGCAATAATTCCATCCTGTGGTTTTATAGTAAAGTAGACTTCATTGATAGGACCAAGAATCTCGTCAACTTTGCCAATCGCAGTCTTGTTTTCGAGGTATATAGGTGCGTTGAAGTATGGGATTTTGGTATTTATTGACTGGCAGACAATCTCGCCTTCACATGCGTGTAAGAAAGTTCCCATCTCTGCAAAAGAAAAGAAAAAGAAAAGATATTAGATTTTGCTTGATGGTATCTAGCTAGAAAGAAGAAGTAAATAATTACCCAGTACAGTATCAGGAGGTCCCATGTTCATTGCCGGACCAGTTCTACCTCCTAAATACAATATTCAAGTCAGCCAACAGCTTTTACCTATCACAGCACATAAAATGGATATCTATGAAAAGTATTCATACCTCTAAATCCACCACCTCCGCCGCGTCCACCGCCAAATCCACCTCGTCCTCTACTCATTTCTGTGTTGGTTTTTTTTTCCTAATAAAGACTTTGATGAACAAGAAATAATGGGATTTACAAATAGAAATCCCGTTAATCCTAATTATTCAACAAACAAGAATTAAATTCTCTATTTTGTCTTTCTTCCTTTCTATCCGAAAAGTCGTAAAACCGATTTGAATATCAAAAAAAAAAAGACACAAATCCGAATTATTTTTTTTTTCCCTTTGGGACTGAATTTTTTTCCTCTTTCCTCGGGTTCATCATTCTCCAAAATAACAACGAAACCTTAAATTTGAGCCAATTTTAAGGTTCTCACCTAACCCAACTGGTTTTTCTGTTCGTTATATTTCATGTGTGGAATAAAAACAAAAGGCGTGATTGTTTGCTTGTTTGTTTATTGATCTTTAGAGAGTGCGTAAACTTTGAGGAAAGATAATGGCCTCTTTAGTAGGAAGTCTTCCATCTGTTAATGAAATACACGAGTCTTCTTTGTATAGAATTGCAAAGACGAATTGGCTTACAGACAAGAAGAACAAGTTTAAAGAGAGTGTTGTTGAAGAATTATTGCAATTAGTTAGCGAAACTGGTGATGAGTTATCAGTTTTGAATTATCTTTTGGTATTAGAAAAGTTAGTACATTTATTGAATGAATTTTGGTATTGTGTGCTTGGTAAGGGTGCTAATCTTGATTGGTAGATACTTATGGCCGTATTGGACTGAAAAAGCATCAGATAGCCATGCTATTTTGATTGCTATGTTAGTTGTCATCAAGAAGCGCGAAAACACATTAGACTGGGGTGATTATACTTTTTATTATTTGAGTACCTAGAATTGCGATGCTAATGTGTTTATATAGAGTTGTTTGACAGCAGATCAGAAAGTTTTCCCATATTATTCGAACGGTTACTGAAACTCTCCTCGACCGCCAATACTTCCATATCGACAAAATCCTATATAATAGCATTTATAGATTCTGCTTTCCAATCATTAGAGCTTATGTATATTCGCCAACAATGCGCACCATTGGTTTCAATTGCAATTTGGCAATCACTTCATTCGACTGAGATGCTTGAAAAATTATTTATTGAAACTCCAACTTTGAAAAAATCTTGGAAGAGTGCAATGAAAAGATTTGATAACGCTGACGATGAAAAGAAAATTAGAATGAAGCTTGACCGAGGCTGGCTATATTCTATTTGTTTGGATTTATTACAAAATGTATATAGTTCGAAAGACGCCAAAGATGAACAGTTGGTTAGTTATGTCGTGCGTGTGCTCGAACTTTTGATTAACATACTTTCACAACTGCCGACTCGAAAATTTACAAACACGTTGATTAAAGACATGAACTTCATCGTTGCATTAAAATTAAGCACAGTATATACAAGCGAACGCAACTGGATTATCAGACAATTTGTTGAAATACTGGAAGAATTTGTGCACTTTCCAATTAATGACTTCACTGGTGTTGAGATTCCAATTGAACAAATGATGTCATCAAATTCTAAAGATGTTTTGAAACTACAAAAGATTGCAATCGATCATTACAGAGATAGGCTGTTAGTTCTCGCTTTATCAAATTATGGATCAGTTAGTAAACGAGAGAATCTACTAGAAAGTATTCAAGTGCTGGATGACGCAGATTTGCGAACAATTTGTAACTATCTAAATATTGCAGTTGATTATTCTGTTGACGGAATTCCTGTTGGACGGCAGTTTTATATTGAACTTTTATTAAATCGGTTCGTCAAACGACCCACCGCACAAGAAATCATTGAATCATTAAGCTTGCTTCCTACCGAACAAGCGCTCAACAATCCTATTTTTCAACAAGCTTCATCTTATACTTTACAGACAAAATTACCAATTCCAAAACTTAACCTTCAGTTTCTGTCTTCATCTGATTTTTCTCGCCGGATTTTCGAGTTATCTCGGCTCGAGTCATTTTACGAAATAAAGTCTGATATAGAAGCTACAGTCAAACGGTTAAAACTTTCCTCTTCGGGTTCGATGTTGAAAGTTAACGGTACTAGTCGGATGGCTATAAAGATAAACAGACCGACAATACTTAATGTGGCCGATCCACTTGTTGGTGAGAATCAACCTTCATACGTTCGAGCGGAGCTGTATTTGGAACTTGATCGTGTTGATGATGGACTTTTAAAGGACTGGGACTCTCTTAAAGCTGGAGACGTGGTATTTTTGCTTGCGCTAGTTGCGCCGAATTCAAAGAGTCTAAATCCGTTAGAGAAAATTGGAGTAAAACTTGTTCGAACTGCAGAAGTCGTTGATATTTTAGATCAAAATAGTCAATCACTAAAAACAGGAGGAGTTGTGACGCATGAAGACGAAGAGGAATTTGGAAGAAGACGATATCGCAAACCATTGTATGGTAAATTAGCCCGCCGCCGTCGACTCCATGTTAATCTTGATGCTACTTCATTTGCCTCTGATTCCGAGAAGATTTATCAACATATCAATTATGTCTTTCGTCGTCGTCCTCGTGAAAATAATTTCAAGCCGATTTTAGAAAACTCAAAATCACTGGCAAGGGCGGGCGATTTGCAATTACCGGATTGGCTTGTGGATATTTTTATGGGATATGGAGATCCTTCTTCCGCTTCTTATATGAAGGAAATGCAGGCGAGTGTCGATATGAATGATACTTTTGTCAATTGGTCTCATTTGGCGAGTAGCTTTGAAGAAACGGTCGTCCCGGCTGATGGTATGGGCGAGTTGGAAGGTGCTCTTCCGCCGTATGTTATTAAGCATAGCACAAGAGCTGCACCTCCGGAGAAGAAAACGCGTGGTCGCAAGAAATCCTCAAAAGAGGAAACTTCTAATAAAGAAGAGAAAATAGTTGAAGTTTCAACGTATCATGTTCCTAGTACCGGCCCATATCTTACCGATGCTCGTAAACGGAATACGATCCCTTACACCCCTACACAAGTTCAAGCAATTTACTCTGGTACGCAACGTGGATTAACAGTAATTGTCGGACCTCCCGGAACGGGAAAGTCGGATGTCACAGCTCAGATTATTAGCAATATATACCACAATCATCCTGATCAGCGAATATTATTGGTTGCGCACACTCACGAGGGGTTAAATCATTTGTTTCAAAAAATAGCTACATTGGATATTGAGGATAGACATTTACTACGTCTGGGCTATGAAGACGAGACAAACAGAGGGGAATCATATTCTCGATACGGTCAGGTTGCGAATTTACTAGAGCGACGAAGTACTTTACTTGCAAGCGTCAAGAAACTCGCTGATTCGGTTGGCTCTCAAGGAAGTCCAAGCGAATCATGTGAAACTGCTGGATACTTTTACAACGTCTTTGTAAGTGCTATATGGCGCAAATTCAAAGCGCAAGAACATGCAAATGTGCAATCAATTCTTGATACTTTCCCATTTTCTGTGTATTTTTCAGATGCTCCTCAACCTTTATTCAGTATTGAAAATCATTCACTGGAAGATGCTGTCGAGATTGCTGAGGGTTGTTTTAGACATTTGAAAAATATTTTTGACGAATTGGAGGATATTCGACCACTCGAATTATTGAAAAACTCCAAAGATCAAGCGAATTATTTGCTTGTCAAGGAGGCTAGAATAGTTGCCATGACATCAACTTATGCCGCTATGAATGTATGTCTAATTTTTTTTATTTCCTCGACCGCCTTTTACAGATTACAGACGATTAGTTACTAATTTTATTTTATTTTTCTTAGCGACATGAATTCATCTCACTGGGATTCAAATACGATAATGTGGTTATAACCGAAGCCGCACAGCTTACCGAACTTGAATGTTTCATGCCACTGGCCCTTCAATCTTCTTCAGAGAAGCTACACCGTGCCGTTCTAGTCGGCGACCATCGTCAAAATGCACCTATAGTCAAAAGTGAAGCGTTCAAGAATTACGCAAACTTGGAACAAAGTTTATTCTCTCGTCTCTTGAGACTTGGTGTTCCTCGAATTTCTCTTACAGCGCAAGGTCGAGCGAGGCCTGAGTTGGCTCAGCTGTATGCTTGGCGATATGGGGGACTAGAGAATTTACCAAAGGTACTCGAGAATGAGGAATTCAAGCTTGCGAACGCCGGGTTCCGCTACGAGTTTCAATTCATCAATGTAGAGGATTATCACGGGCAAGGAGAAAGTGAGCCAAGTCCTAATTTCTTCCAAAATTTGGGAGAAGCTGAATACTCTGTTGCTATTTACATGTATATGCGATTACTTGGCTATCCTAGAGAGAGTATTAGTATTATTACTCCTTATGCTGGACAAAAAGCGTTGATTGAGAACGTTTTAGTTGAGCGTTGTGAGAATAGTGTCATTTTTGGACTTCCGGCTGCGGTTTCTACAATTGATCGATACCAGGGCGAACAGAATGATTATGTTATTTTATCGCTTGTGCGGACTAGTAATGTTGGTTATCTGCGCGATGTGCGGAGAATGACTGTTGCTATGTCACGAGCTAGATTAGGGTTATATGTTCTTGGTCGTCGGCCTGTGCTTGAATCTAGCTTTGAGACGCGTCAGTTTTTGGACATGTTGGACGTTAATCAGTCAGAGAATGATAGACTTGTGCTTGCAGTTGGAGAGATGTTTCCGTCGTCGCGAGCGCCGGGAGAGGTGGAGGAAGGTAAAGAGGCTGTTATGGAGAGCGTTGAGCACCTCGGGGCATTTGTATATGAAATGACGAAACGCAAGATGGAAAAAATGAGAGAGGAAAGTGCTTTAATTGCTCCTGTTGCCGAGGTGGCTGATGACGAAATGGCTGAGGCCGCCGTTGATGACGAGGAGGAATACGATGAAGATGATGATGGGGTGGAAGGACCTGATTCTGACGATGGAGAAGGTATGGAGATTGACGATGGCGACGAGTAAATAAGAGCACTTTGCTTGAACAGTTTTTGAATAATGAAGAGATATGATTTTGTACAGCGCATCATATACATACAAATAGCTTGATATTTACAATTATTTACATATGGAAGTTTAAGGCAGGAGCCGCACGGACGCGAACGCGCACTCCTTGGGAGTAATCTATTATGCCGTAGCGAGTAGTTGAATTTATCGCATTTCTCGAATTGGTGGATGTTACTGCCCAGTGTTTATCTTATAGTCAGAGCTACTTTATCTTCATAACACTCAAACGTGCCACAACATATACCACTACCATTGATAGCAATGATGAAAAGAAAACAAAGGCGGCAAAAACAACATTCTGCATAAAAAGCTTCTGCGCGATGAGCAATAAATAGTAGTACTTTTTTTTTTTGGCTTTCCCCAGCCGAAGTGCGGCTCAAAAAAGTATGTATGACGCGTTTCTAAAAACTCCGCGGAGTTCCCAGTCGAAAGAAAGCGAAGCTTATCGATGGTTTGTTTTTTATTTTTCTTTTTTTAATTGTTGAACGCTTTCGTTTTGTTTACTTTTATGTATTCTTGTTTTGTTTTATGAAATCGGGTTTTCATATTTGGTTTCTTGTTTATTTTCTAAACTGTGTTGTGATTGTTTGTAGAAAGGGTTTCAATTAGACCCGGAAAATGCCCTTTAGAGCACCTGCTCGTGCTAGCACAAGTGCAGCAGCAGCGACTCCAACTGATGAATCGTCAACTACACGCGCTGTACGTGCTCTTTCGTTGTCATTCTCAACTTCTCTGACCTAGTTTTGTATGCAGTGCGATTCATGTCGATCTAGGAAAATCAAATGTGATCGTAAAGAGCCATGTTTACAATGTACACTTCGAGACGTGATTTGTGTATATTCCGCGCGCAAGAAGCGAAAGCGTCGAGTTCCTGCTTTGATATCTGCTCGGTCAAGCATTGTAGATTTACAGCACCTTCCTGAACTTTCTACATCTCTTTCTTCCCAATCTTCTCTGTCATTGCGATCTTTACCGGATTTTTCCTGTGACACTGAAATGCATTTTGATCCACTTTTGGAACTTGATATCCCATCTGTTGATAGTGAATCGTCATCTTCTGTCGTTTGTTCAGCTAGCCAAACTGCGTCTAGTAGTGATGCTCTTGTTCCTAGCCTTTCTGCAGCTACAAGAACACCATCCGCTAATACTCGCGTTAATAGAATTGAATATCATTTAGAGCAATTAGCGGAACTTTTAGATCAGCAGCAACAGCGACAAAATTCCGACTCAATTAGAGTTGATTTACTATCGAGAGTCAATGCGCAATTAAGCGATTTATCTAAAGTACCTCAAATCACACCTGACGCAAGAAATTTCTCATTTGATTTGTATGAAACACTGGATAATGATCGATCACTTATGCGGTGGTCATCTGCACTTGCAGATCATGCTTCTTCATTTGGAATATCTGAAGAAGTTGCTGATTCGTTGGCTATTGACTCGCATCGACCTTGGTTACCAGATCGAGAATCCGGGATTGAACTTTTAGATTGTAAGATGCTTTCGAACTGTTTTTTACTTCTAGGGAATGTACTAATTCGGGATACAGATTATCTAACTCATATGGGACATGCACATCCAATGATGAGTCTGCCACTTGCCATGTCGATTCGAGAATCTGTGTATACACCAGAGTTCAGTCAAGACAAGCATTTTATTCAAAAACTGGCATGTGCATCTTACATGATGGTTCAAACATTAAATCATACTGATTTACCAGAGAATATTAAACGTCAAGATGGAACTTCGATTGAGAATGTTTTGTATCGTAATATGTTTATGATTCTTAGAGATGTGAGAGTGTTATCTGTACCTTCATTGCTTAATATTCAAGCGTTGTTCTTAGCTGCTATTTCTGCCAAGCAGATTTATAATCCTGGATTATGTTGGGTTATAATATCGCGTGCTGCTCGTCATTGTCTAGATCTTGGTCTTCATTTAACATCAAGTCAATCCTCTGCGCCATCATATTCCGAAGTTGATGTTACTTCAGGAGTGGATGCAGGTATGGCATACAGTGAAACTATGAATCCGAAATCTGAACGGTCGAGATTATTCTGGTCTTGCTTTGCAACTGATAAAATCATGTCACTCACGTTTGGCCGATCGCCGAATTTTCAAACTAGAGAATGCTCGGTTCCTGTTCCTCCTGCTAAACCTTTCATTGCATCAGAATTGACTTCATTGGGATATAGCAAATATAGACAATCGGTTGAAATTGCACTCATGTATGATGCGATATATACACGTTTGTACTCTGCTACTGCGGAAGCGGAGTTAGCTGCATTAGGGCCAGAAGGATCGCCAGCGCGGACTCTACGACGAGGAAAAGTAGTTTCAGGACTTCATTTGGATGCGGATTCATTATTGGGTAATAATATGGCATGGATAAATACAGTTCGCGAATCTGGATTGGAAGGATGTGAACAGTTGGCTGATAGTTTAACCACCGAGATTAATTTTGCTCATCGAGTTTGTTTAACAATGATTCATAGAGTACAATCTTCATCATCAGCTGAATCTAGGGAAATTTATGTCCGAGTATCTAGAGATGCATTACGATTATTCAAAAATATTCTAGAAGATTTGCCGAATGATCGAGAAAAGCAATCTGCTACTTCTTGGGCACTTGTTTTCCAGCCTTTTGCTCCGTTTTTTGGGGTTTTCAACGCTATTGCAGATGACGGGTCTGATGTTGATAGAGACGATTCAGATTTAGAATCATTATTACATATAACAACTGAATTAGAAAGACTAAATAAACATACTAGTACGGGAGTTGTACGAAGACTCTTGGGACTTGCGAATGAATTTACTGATGTTGCGACGGAAATTATCAATCGAAGAAAGTGGCATATCGATCAATTGAAAACTGCTGATAATGTTGATACAGGTGATGTTGCTGGTAACGGAATATATAGCAGACGAAGCAGAGTTTCTTCATTTTCATCAGTAGCTACGCATATAGATGATGAAACCCTTGCTACAGATCCTGCAATTTCCAGCACAATAACTGCATCTACCATAGAAATACCAACCGACGAAACCGAAGAATGTCGAACATCATATTCTGAAGCTGCAAGACAACCTACATTACCATCATGGTTAGAATTCTTATCAGACGAAAATGTATCGAACGAAGATATGGTATGGCTAGATAAACAAATTACAGCTACTGATAGTGCTAGTAATATGTTTGTTGATGATAATGATTTTGAAAATAACGCGGCGGTTGATTTAACTGTTCAGGACTTCCTTCGAAGTTTATCTAGTTTACAAGAATAGTTAATGTTCATCACTAATAATTTCAAAAAAAATAATTTTTTTCCGGGTTATTGGGTTTTGGGAAATAAATGGTCTTTTTTTTTTTTTTTTTTTTTTTTTATTCGGAAAGAAGTGGTATATACAAAACACGATTTACACGCAATTTTAGTACCTCAAGTTTATTCATCCGTGGTTGATAATAATTTGCTGTATTGTAATGGTGAGTAAATAGCTGTTCCTGTTTTGAATTCTTTTATCTTCTTAAATTTTTTTCTATTTTTTGTGTCTATTTTTTTTTCTCTTTTTTTGCGTCCGTATATATACTATTTTGTCTTCTTTATGTGAATTAGTTCTTATGAAATTGAAATGATATTAGCAAACCAAAAAAAACTAATCTTTTTGTAGCTCTTTTTACAGCTCTTTGAACTACTCTTATTATTACTCTTCTATTACTCTGTTGAATCAGATCAAGTATCAGAGATATTTGAATAACAAATTGTAATGCAAACTTACTCCACAATATCGCAATACAAAAAGAGTTGATAAATCGTATCATAGCTCAAATATAGTCCTTCTTAATCTTCTCCCTTTCTCAAGTTCATTTAATATAACACAACTTTTGCACTAGGAGCACCTACAATTAATCGTTTGACAATTTTCAAAGTTTCAGGAACATCATCAAGTACGCTTCTAGCCTTTGAATCTAAATGTGAACTATCTAGAATTACGTACTCTAAATTGTTTAAATTTAGAAATGATTTGGCGAGCATTGATTTTAGACGCTCGGGTGTACTTAAAACTATTGAAAGGCTAATAAAATTGAAGAATGAATATGTTAGTTTCAGGTTGGGAGAAAGATAAAAGTTGAGACGAGGGGATAGTTACGCTGTATTTGAGAGGAAAGTTGAATCTGCTGCGACGCTATTTTTTGAGATTAATTTTGCTGATTTGATAGATTTTGGAATCGCTCTGAATTAAAACAAAAAATTATGGCTCGTTAGCTTTTATCTCATCAAATATGTCTTGAAAAAAAAGTGAAGAGAAGAGAAGAGAAGAGAAGAGAAGAGGAAATGTACCTTCGAACTTCGCATACTCGTAGAGCTGATATTGAAAGGATTATAATATATGGAGACCCCTTTTCAGTAGGAGGGGCTGTTAATTCTCTTGGTTTTGACACTAAATCACAATCATTAATTCTACTCCTATGTCGATCGTAGAAACAAGACGTTAAAAGACATACCTTGAGTTAAGAACTTTTCAAATCTTTTGATATCTCTAGATAAATCCCAACCCGACATATCCAAAATATTACCTTCTTTGACAACACATTCATCATCAATTTCAACAGAAGATAATTTAGGGAAAAATAAACGTGCTCTTTTGGCGAAATAATCCGCTATTATACTTGGACTTAAACTTGAAATTGAAGTTTTAACTGTAACTTCTGTTTGCATTCTTTGCCGTTTCTAAACCACATGTTATAATTCAGCATAAATATTTAATTTCTATCCTCATATAAAAGAAGAGAAAAAAAATACAAACCTTTTCCTTCATCTTCTCCTTCATTCGTTTTCTCTTCTCAGCTTTCTTGACCTTCAAATCAGCTTCATCAGCTTCATCTTTCTTCTTCTCGCTAGTTTCTCCACCTTCCGCATCAGAACCAGTAATAACGGCACCACCATCATCATCACTAGCAAACGCAGTATCATCCATATCATAAATCAATCCATCATCTAAATCATCAGCTGCTGTCTTTGTAATTATTTTCGAGGAAGCAGAAGTGGGAGTAGACGTAGTCCCTTTTTTTAAAGAGCTGACTGATCCAACTTTTTGCGCCATATTGTTCTAATTTCCTTTTTTTTTTTTCGTAATAGCAAAACAGTAATATTTAAATATATCTATCTTTTTCTTTCTTCAAAGATCATAACAAAATTCAATTAAATCATTCAATTCCTAATAAAAAAAATACCCAACCGAAAGGAAAAAAAAAATCTTAAAAAACTCCCAACTTTGCACATAGTTATCTCGTTGGGTTTAAAGACTGTTACGTAATCATAAAAATAGGGAATGAGAAAGCTGGTGCGCGCGCGCCGCGCGCGTGTGTGTGTGTGCGCGTTTTGTTTGTTTTGAAAAATGTGGGTTTGGGACGCGATTTACTTACGAGCGTCGAATGAGGAATACAATATATGAATAGGAAGGAGAGTTTTACGAGGGTATAAAATAGGTATATGAGCGAGTAAATTGACAGTACTTTTATTTCAGTGAGTGTTGTTCATTCATTCGGACTGTTTTGGATGAGTTTTTTCTAATGTTTGAAATAAGATATGGATCATCGACAACAAGCAACTACTCCATTACGACCTCGAATAGCGAGCACCACGACACCATCAGCTACAGCTACAATATCACGCTCTATTCATCGTACACCAGTTTCACGAACCCCATATTCTCGAACAGCGAATCGTCGGTATAATGTTCTTACTCCAGGTCGTGATCGAGAAAGGAGAAAAAGCGGAACAAGTGCTGGCGGTGCAGGAAGGAAGAAAACGCCCAGAAATGATTTGAGGCTGCTAAGTAGGATACTTAAAAGAGGAAGCTCACCAAAGGAGATAGCTAATATTGAATATAAGAACATTTCAAGAAAATCATCTCAGAGTAGTGCTGGATCTCGAGCCTCGTTGATCTCAGCCAGGTTGTCACTTACTAGCACTACTAATACTATTGAAGATGAAGTTATCTCTAAAAGGTCTTTGATTGCTGTTGATTATGAAGAAGAATTAGAAGATGAACGGTTACTTCGAAATCCACCTAGATTATCTATCGCTAGTACTAAAGAAGAGGAAATCAGCGGAGATATGACTACAACGTCAATTGAAATGCCTAGACGATTAACCATGGAACCAAGATTGAGTATGGATCAAAGTCGGATTAGTATGGGTGGTGGATTTGATAATGAGGAACAAGAAGAAGAAGACACTCCGTTCGTTATCAGACCACTAGAATTCGAAGAAGAAACGTTACAATTGGGGAATACTACGTCGTGAGTTAACTTTTTTTGTAATATGTTGGTAACATTTTATTGACTATAATGACGTACTACAGTGATGAAGATCCAGACTTGAATAATCGAGAGCAGAATAATCAAGATTCATTCTTATATCAAAACGTCGAGGAACCAGACTACGAAACAGCTAATGAAGGAGACGAAGATGAAGAAGAAGAGGACCAAGCTGAAATAGCTCGACGCCTTAGTTTACAGCAAGAATTTGAGCAAAAAAACAGACTAAAATCATCTTCCTCAACAGTATCAGCAAGACCTCGTTTTAAATCTAAAACTCCATCAACAATTTTACCAAAACGAGTAATCAGAGATCTTACTAAGTCTTTCTCGTCATTGCCAACCTCCGCCGATGGGTTAGAAGCAGTGATGGCTGCGTCAGCAGTTTATTTTAAGCAGATTTCAGAAGATTTATCAGCATATGCAAAACACGCATCAAGGAAAACAATTGATGAATCAGATGCTATCCTATTATTTAAAAGGTATGTTCTATTTATTGTGAAACTTGCCCCGGCTTGAGTCAAGCATCATATAGAATTCGAAGCTTATCTTTTTAATTTAGGCAAAGAGTATTGACACCAAAGTTAACAGTTTACGGTCTTGCTCACAAATATCTACCAAATGAATTATTAGCTGAGATAAAACTACCAAATGCAAATAGTATGAAAGCGACTACGGAGCGAGAACGAACGCTAAAAAAGGCCAAAGCAGCGCTGAAATCACATAAAGTTTCAATCAAGAGAAAAGATAGAAAAGACTAAGTAAAGGCTAGAGATGTTCGGGTTGGCCTATTAGATAGGATGATGTTTTAATAGATTTCGGGCGGGGAAAGGAGCAGTCAGCTGGATGATGATGAGGATGATGATTGATGATAGTGAGATGGATGAAACAGCTGGCTGACGCTTACTAGTGCGCACCTGAGGCTTGACTATAGTACATTTATGAATAAAGTCGAGATAATTATAGTACAAAACTCATGACGATCAATTTTGCAAATTGTAGTGGTGTAGTGGACAGCTAGTGAAAAGAGAGACTGATGGGGGAATCATGACGTAAGACAAGTTCCGTGAACTTTAGTTGGAGATGGGGAATTTTTAGAAAGCTGGGAGGATGAATCAACAATGCAACGATGACGATGATGATCTTTAAATTGACTTGGATTATGAATAACAAGGCATCAACGGCATTGTTCACACAAAGCAGAAGGCACAAGAGAAAGAGGGGGATTTATTAATGGAACAGGCTGTGCTTGGGAGAGGAGATCAAAGTATTCGCTACAAGAGTACGGTACCTGATACTTATGCGAGTTATAAGCTGATAGGAGGATTCGTAAACTCGGATGGACGAAGCGTTAGTGAACCTTCTAATCTGAGTTATTGGCGCTCATCTTGTACGTCTCTACTCGACAGCTCATTTTTGTGATTATTCTGAGTCTGTTCTATTCTTAACCCCAGCTGCTCTTGCAACGTCCTTTCTGTCTGATTGGCTGTGGCCAGCGCAGTTGAGCTCCTTACTGTTATAATTATAGCAGAAAAGCTGCAGCTGTGAACAACAGCGGAATCATAAGCTTAGATAACTTTATTTTAGAGGCTGGTGAGTGGTAAGCGCGCATTTTTAGTCTCGCAAGTTAAATTAGACCACACACACAAAGCTCCGACATAAAAATCGAATTCATCGTGAACACACCATCTCGTTTTTGAGAGCATTTCAAGAGTAATCATCGCAAAACAGTGGTGAAGTGAGTGTGTGGTTTCTCCGAGTACATGTTTTGAAGCGGCACGCGATGACGTTGCACCGGCCTCGCTGGGAGGTTACAATATACAGCGATAGCCGCTATCAATATTTAAATCAGTGCCTTTTAATTTTTCAAGTTTAGCAATTTTCATGCAAGCCAGTTGCATATTATATTTTCGAAAATGAATATTTTAAAAGAGAGGTAAGACCTCTACATTTGTCGGAGAAAGGATTACCCAGCACAATTGCCGATCTTTTTTCTAATTATTTAGACAGCTAAGTTCGCGCGAGACTCGGGGCAGATCTTTTTTATTTTACTCGTATAATTTTGTATATTATACCAGGGTTTTTCCTCTTGTTTGTGTTCGCCTTTTCGCAGACTTGAACAAAAATCACTTCACGAGCTGAACAATCAGCAACAACCAGCCGTGCGCGAATGGAACCAAAATCACTATTTTAAGAAATCCTGGCAATGTCACAACGCTCACAAATATCTACGCGTTAGCGATATCCTTGTCTTTCCCATCGTATATCTGCGAAAACAGAACGGCTCGCGGCCGATCCGATCCGAACAGAACCGATCCGAGATTAAGAATACTAAGTTTTTTCCGCATTTTTTTTTTTTGATTCACAAAGCGTTTATATTGTGTTTGTGATTATTACTGTTCACGTGAGTCGCTTCCGATATTCATGCTCGTGGCGTAGATCCTACTTTGTAATTTTATTATCCTCCCTCTCAAGTAGATCATCTCCAAAATACCCGAATATATCAAAAGATCGTCATGTATACACTCCCGTTCTGAAGTAGCTACCCGACACTATTATATGAAAGACAGAGTCTGCTGTTTCTGGTCGCTGGCTACAAGCATTTTGTTATGTGATACCAGTTTACTGCCAATTTAATACAAACCGCTGATTTATATTGATAATCTTGCCAGCTCAGCAAGTTTCGTACAACGCTGTAAATTCCTTTTTGCTTTTGTTGCTTGTAAAAAGAAATAAATAGTGAGGGCGGTACTTCTTTTGTTTGTTATGCATGTGTGTAACACCATAAATAGCAACGCAACATTATGCTTTCTTTGTCTATTAATTATAAAAAGATCTCAATAAATCCACGATGTACCGCATCAGTACTCACTCTACAGACAAAAAATAATATTACAGTAGAAGGAAACAATAAGTAGTATAACCTTCAAGGGATTTTTTCCACGTAAAGTATGATATCTACGATTTATAAGAATCTCTATCTCTCTACTTGTATATATCTGAAAGGAACCGGTGCTTTAAAGCACAGTTTCCGCAAAAGCATTTCACAATGCTATCGATATGAATAGCGTAGTATTTTAATTTATTATATGTTCAAGGCATTCCAACGCTCATTCATCGTTTATAAAAACAGAGCCCAATCGAAAAACCACGTATAGACTGGTAAATCAATCAACGTTGATCCGCGGTCGAGAGCTCATTCATCATACACGTGACTTAATTTTCCAAACAATTCTCTATATGATTAAGTCTTTTTTTATTTAAATGTATGCATCGAGGAAAATTCTTTTAAAAAAAGGGTAGAGAAGACGAATTGCAAGGAGTGGATTGGAAACGTCATCGCATAGAATGCAAGATTGATATTCTCCGCATGTCGCGACGCCTTCAGATTTCATTCCCACTCCTTATATCCAGATGCTATATCTAATCCCATCTTTTGACTAAAATCAATTAGTAGCTCGATTTGTAGTATTTAACGTTCCTCTGTTTCGGAAGTCAATGACTTTATCGTGTTGTTCTCTGCACTAGAAATTAGAAGGGTACTCATTTCGAAAATTAAAGAACCGAGAATAGATGAACATTTTGGACACTTAACAACTAGACCTTCTATCTCTTTTCTCTCGTACAACAAAATTACAAGGACCACTCATTATCAGAATTCTAGAGTTAAATCTCATGAACTCTTAACTGGGCGCTTGATTGCCATTTCCCTTTCGAGCTGTGTTCGTGCTCCTAATCATTTTGCTTAAATCATGATCTACTTGACCACCCACCCCTATAGGCGGTCTCTCGAATTTCGGCAACGGTCTTCTAAATAGGAATATCTGGCTGATATACTTGGTCTAATCTGATAATCGGCCCTTCGTCGACTTGATATACGTTGAGGAAGAATTAAAGTCAAATCGATAGATTAGATGAGATCTATTCAGCCATCTCATGATTATATCCGATCGTTGGTCGATCCAAGTTGGCTGTGAGCAAGCATCGAACACAGTCAAAATACAGCCTGGAAACAAATCGCAATTCAGCAGCAACAGAGAACTCCACAGAAATCCACAGGCACATCAACCATCGTTATCATTATTCCAGACACAGGTTTCATTCCGGCATCAAGCAAGCAACAAGCAAACAGGTCAGATTTCAACTTAGTTGCTCTACAAATGAGACAGTTGCAACTGTATTACACACTCCGTCAATGCACTGATATTGTTGAGCAACAGCTATGGAAACGTGAGGCGCAGCTCATAACGAGAGCTAGCCAAGGTATTAATGCCCACACGCGCTGAACCACTAAATACGTATATGCTCGCGATCAAAAACAATCGTGCGCAAAGAACGACAGAAGCAAGTAATCAAAGAATGGGCGGTAATTTGATCTGTCAAAATCGATTTTGCAGGATCACGTCGACTACAGCTATATAAACATAAGCTCATTCTTGATTAAATTTGTAGCCAAAAAGCCGTTTCGTGGACTAAACCGGAAAAGATCAGATACGCAAAATATTTAAAACGTTAACTGAGCGCATACCGAAACGGTTTGTTTCTATTTGCGAATTAAGGACAGGGTACTAATTTTTAACGTGAGACGGCAGATTTGAAATAAAAAAATTTTAATTTTTTTTTTGCTTTGCATCAATTTGCATTAATATACAGTGTTCTTTTCGATGCGGCCCACGAACAACTGAGCGACAGCAACAAATAGGATGCTGATAGTTTTCGGAGACGAAGAGTAACCTAATCTTCTTTTAATACTATTGAAATTTTAAACATAACAGATTTATTGTTAAACCTCATATATAAACTGATATTCATAGGCAATACATACAGTGGTATGTATGACAGAAAACAAATAAAAAAAATTTCAAAAAAAGTAAAAAAAAAAAAGAAATTACTTTTCGATTGGCTCGAGGAAGGAATGGGAACATACACAGAGAAGCAGGCAGCAGCATCGTAAGCCAATAATAGATTGGCGACGGGACATTGGGCCGACAGATCCTCCAGGCAGTAGCACAAGAGCGAGCGCCAAAACTTCAGTGTCGATAGTTATCAAAACTTCATTTAATGCTGCAACAGGCGACGAGTAACTGCAAGTCTACTCTACTCTACAGGACGTGAATTAGTCGAATGCTAGTGGCTGTTCGGGCGGTGGCACGTATTGCCGCGCACTAATTGTCACTGTGCATGCGGTTATAGAAGCCCGTCCTCAGCCGCCCATCACGAGCCAGACCGACCGCCGGGAAAAGAAGGAAATTGCCAGTCTTTTTCCTGAGACACAAAATCCAAAGACTTGTAAATCTCTGCTTGTGCACAAAAACTCGGCCTAATACAACTTCCCGTTGCCTCGATGTCTTCTGGTTTGTCGCGTAGCGCGACATCACGTAATAGGCACTAAGCGTGGTCACCTCACTTGAGATGCCGGCGGGAGTTTTCGCGGCAGTGTCCAGTGAGGCTACACATTCCACAAGTGCTATGCTACGCTGTGGATGGTATCAGCAGCATCAACAGATGTGGTGCACTATAAAAGAGGGGCAGTCGCTTCCCGGGGAAGATAGACTGCAAGAATATTTACATTACTATGCCCATCTCCCGCTAAGCTTCGAACTCTATTCCATTCTATAGGAATTCAGTTGGGACATTAGCCGCTTGTTTTAGCGCAACTGCCGGGGCAAAACTCAACCCAGCGTGTTTGGGTGGGCAACCACTCGCGCATTCGTCTAAAAATATATTACGAGCAAAAAGAGAGCGGAAAAAGGGGCCTTTGGTCGTTGGACCGCCAGTCCACAACAGAATGGGGAACTATGCAAACTGAAAATTGTAGTGCAAGGAGACAAGACTTATTGTCCCCGTTCATGCAATTGAGTATCAAGGGGCCGCATCTGCCGCGGTTTGTTTATATAGTGCACGAAGGTAAAAGAAAAATAAATCTACCCACCGGAAAATAGCAACAGCAACAGAAAAAATGAGAGGAAAAAATAAAAATGTAGAAATGGCCGTGCTTATAGCGGTTTTCATTCCATTTATTTCGTGTTCCAACAGCGGGCTAGTTTGGTTAAATTTTAGCGCGCTAGTTGCGTTCTGTAAAAACTTGTCGCTGCCAAGTACGCTGACCGGAAAACAGACGTCAAGATTCGACGGCAGCAGACCTTTTACCACACCAATCCGGATTCCACGAGTTATTATTGTCTATTTGAGTTCCTAAAGCGGATAGTTACGCGCGAACAGAGCAATCTTGGGTAAAGCGGAGGGGGGCCGAGAGGTAGCGGAACGAGATGAAATGCTATATAGAGTTTACTTACGGCTGACTAGCGCGGAAACCGCTCCTTCCCAATTTGCCTTTTACGTGAGAGACCGAGTCTGTTTGTTTATATTCGTCGACGTGAGCATACAAGAGGATATAATGCTAATATAGCAAATAGTCTCGATGAGCAGCAAGATATGACCATTTTTCAAGCGTCAGTAAATTAGCAGACCTAACTCTAGTCTATAGAATATCGAGCTGTCCATTCTGATTTCTCTGGTTTGGGCGGTGTGAGTAGATGGTACTCCCAGTGACTAAATAGCCATTGACGGGTTATACAGGCAATGTAGTAAAATCCATAAGAGGTTTGTTAGTTAGTGGTAGTTCTCTCTGTAATTCGTGTCACAGACATGAGGTCAACGCCAATATTGTGGAGCAATTACTATGCCGTAAATATTGAAGAATTTTGGTGAAGGAAGGCTATAATATATAGGAGACGGCTCTTGTCGGACTCCTAACTCGGCTAGTTAGTGATCACCGCGCGCCCACACGGTAGCATCCTACGCGTTTACTTTCAATGCTCTGTAAGCGACAAAATGGGACAGCAGGATAGCACGCGAAGGCAGTCAAAGAGGTGTAAATTATTCAAGAGGGTCGGGCGTCGTCGAACACTCGCAAGCAGGGAAAACCCAAATGAAGGAAGCGGCAGAAGAGGACAAAGGGGCGGAAAAGCCAAGGCGGATCCTGTGTCTGTCTGCCTGATTGCCAATTCCGGAAGACAGAAAAACTGGCACACCGCACGCGAGGGGGGTGCTCCTCACGGCCGTGCTCGTGAATAGGAGTCGGCACTCCCGGACAGTCCGTAGTTTCACCAGTCTACAGAGAAGCGATGGGCATACGAGAGAAGTGCAGAGAGATGCACTGTGAGAAAGTGCTAGCTGCCTCTGTCCTCCTCTGGCAGAAGGTGTTTGCTGGAAGAGGCATGATGTAAGCTGCAAGTTGCAGCTGTCGTAGCTATAACGCGCCTAGAGCTTTGCTCACAGGAAGTCAGCCGCACGAGTCTAAGCGTGCAAGGCTGCAGCAACGAAGTAGCACAGCGGATAAAGTCGTGCTACAACGGCGGCTTCGCTGCTTGCATTGAACTCCACTTAGCTCGCACTTGTGCGTGTTGTTGGACTTGTGCAGAAGGCGCCGAGTTATACAAGTAATGGGCGATGCTCAGTTGGTTTGCGCTCAGCATCACCTCGACAGTCCGACGTCATCATCACTGCTGCTGCCGCTGCCGCCAGCTGGAGCAGACGCGACGGTACCCGCGACGACGGTACCAGGTACCGCCGTTTCTGGGCTAGGGCTATCATGTGGCCGACATGTGGGAGCCTAATGCATCACCCAAGAGAGCCATGGGTGACACTGAGGCAAACTAGTTTGCGCCGTGCAGCCCTAGCCCCAATGGATAACCTAGCGTGCGTCGCTGCCGCCCGCGCTACTTCTTCCCTACACCGCCTGCCTTGCTTTTCTTTCCCATCTATACCACGCTTCTCCGCTGTCTCTCGCCCGTCTCGCCCACGCGCCCATCGTCGTCACCTGTTTCTCGTCACCACCAGCGGATCAGCCTGCTGCGAAAGACCCGAGCCAGACCTCTCTCGCCACACCCGCAGCCGCTGCTCGTACAAAGCCCCCCTGCCGGCCCGCGAGGCTTCTTCTTCGCCGTTCGCTCCTCCTTCTCCTGCTCCTCCTCTTTCCTCTGCGCTCCTCCGGGTCTTCTGTTTTCTCTCCAGTCGTTCGTTTTCTTCAGCTCCAACTTCCAATCCCGATTGCCTCCATTCTCGCGCTCTTGATCTACCGCAGTTTGCAATTACAGCCGCCCCCGTCATATCAGCGCCTATCAATTGCTGTCTATACCGCACACCACCACAACAACAGCAACACAGATTCACCATGCGATCAATAACCTGTTCTTTTTTCTTTCTTCTTCTCTCCTGCGCCTTCGTCCTCTGCGCTGCCTCCTCAGACGCTCCATGTAAGTCTCCTTTTGTCTTTCAGTTTGGCTGTTCGCGCGTTGCTGCGCCTTGTTTGTTTGATGGACAACGCACAACCACACTCTTACCTCCCGCATCACAAAACGTTTTCCTATACGCTGCCAACTTTCCAAATCTGTTCCGCTATTCATTCATCTATTTGCTCAGTTTTTGCAAGTGGTCTTTGCATTTTATTTTTAAATTTGGACTTTATCCCCAGAAACCCTTACCAGTATTTACAAGCGGCTCGCATCCAGCCTCGTTCACCGAATGTCTAGGCCTCACCACTTCGCATTCCAATCACGACTTAATAAGAACGAGCTCTTTCGTCACTTGCATTGCAGCTCTTTGATTTCGCACGGACAGCCAGACTAAGCATTTTAATTCCGCAAGACTTTCCTAACTCATTTTATTTAGCATGCTACACACCTTGCGTTGAAAACACAAAAATTATATCCGACTGCAGCAGAGAGGACGTATCATGCTACTGCCACGACGAGTCGTATCAGTCTGCTCTTTACGGCTGCTTATATTCACAGTGTACCACAAAGGAGCTACTATTTGCTCAGAACTTGGCTACTTCGCAATGCGTCAAGTTCAATGTTCAGGCTGGCGCTAATCCCCATCTCGCAAAGAGGTTTGACCTCAACAACTACAACGCCAAGCAGGCTAGTAACTCACATTCAATGTCCTCCACCAGAGTCTCGTCGGGATTTTCGTCGGGCATGTACTACACTGCTTCCTCGGCAATGCCATACTTATCAGCCAGCTCGTTGGCGTTTCACGCTGCGGCTCCTGCTGAGGGTAAGCACATTGTCAAGCGCATGCAAGCCCTGGGTATGAACGACTGTGGACAGTCGTGTTTTTATTCCAAGCTAGCAGTAGCTGGCTGCGATCCTAATGACTTGAGTTGTGTTTGCTCAGCAGCTTACTTCAACGCTGTTACCGACTGCTTGGTCGATCATTGCTATGATCAAATCCCATTAGCATTCAAAACTCGACTTGAACTGTGCTCGGCCAACCAGCAAGTGTACTAAGTATTATGCTGTTTTCTTCGTTTAGTTATTCTTTTTATTGCGGTCTGCTTTTGTATTTCTGGTCTATATGTGTGTACGTAATGCTTATGCCATATGTGCTTTTTTTTTTATTATTATGTCTATGTTGGGTCTCTTGTTCATGCTATCCTTTGTTTTTGTTTTATTCAGTTTTCCACTAAAGTGGGGCACGTTTCTCAAAAGAGGCTCATAATCTGATTGATAAGGGATGGGTTGATATCTGGCCACGTTATGTTGTGTTATATGGTTCTTTGTAATTTTTTTGTGGTATCAATGGGTTTGCGGAGGTCACATCCTTTGTGCCCTTTTTTTCTTTTTACCTTTTAAGTAGTTGCGTTTTCATTTGATTCTATGGTAAATATGACCTAGGAATAGAATCTGGTTGATTTCGTTTCGTGTATTTTTTTACTTTCGCGGTTTACATTATTCTTTGCTAATTTATATTAACTTTTTCTACTTTGATTTATTTTTATTTTCCGGCCTTCTATTTTTTTTTTTGCCCTCTCAACCTTGGCTATAGATTTATTTATTTTTTTTTTATTTTTTCAGATTACTTTTCTTTCTATCGAAGTTTTCTTGTGTCTTTTTATTAATGCCACCTTAATTTCATTCATTTTCTACCTTATCTATAGCATTGCGTTCATTCATTTTTTTCTAGTATTTATATTGCTCCATGTGACTGAGCTAGCTAGTAGAAAGAAACCGGAGAGATTTGCTATAGTTGATTTAGTGTTATGGGGAGGGTATATACAATTATGGTTGTCTAGGACTTGAAAGCCGGGAATATGTTGTCAACTGATCTATATTATTCAGATTTAATTAGTACAAAATTGAATGTAACAAGTGGTAACTATAATAAATATGAACAAAGCAAAGCAAGCGCATGTGAAGAGATGTGACGTGATGTGATGATGCGCGCATATTGTGTAATACACAGGAACCCATCACATTCAAATCACCATCAAACGTGGACATTACGAAGATAGCAACAATGACCAGGCACGATGAGAAGAGCGAATAACGGGTGTGCTGAGGGACTACATCAGTGAATACAAACCAGAAAAAAAAAAAAGCATGAAACATGGATAAAGTAAATCGGACATGTGGGATCCATGAGGATTGTAAATGCATAACTTCACGTGAGAATCGAGATGGCTGTTATATGAGTGTTATGAAAGAGTTTGATAAAGCGCAATGTTATATTTACAAAACATATTGTTGAAAGGAGTGAATAATTGGAATGAATTACTCGGGGTTGGTAAGAACGAAATTTTAGTTGAAAAAAAAAAAAAAAAAGAAATAAAGAGGTCGACGACAGAAAGCTTTTGAGATGACGTTCAAGATTATCAGGAAACAAAATAATAATACAAAAAAGGGGGGTATGTAAACAAAGCTCGTCTCGCTAAAAAAAATAGGCGTTTAATCAGTATAAACCCGTATAAAAAGAGAAATGCATTCCGCGAAAAAAGAAGAAGTTAATTACAACGTGCTTAACAGAATTTGGAAAAAGTTATCGCGTACAGAAATTGTAGGTATACAGGGTATCTTATGTATTTAGGAAATGAGCGTTTAGAATTGCTGTGCATGGCCATCGCGTGGCAATGTCAGTTTTTCTGAGGAAGAAGATGTGAAATGCTCACATGCGTTGGGGAAACGGAGTACTAACCAAATCACGTAGATTAATAGCTTTTGGATTAAAAAGAAAAACAAAATTAAAGCAAATTGGAATTAAAAAAAAATGAGAAGTGGAAAAAGAAGAGAAAAGCCAATTTACAACGCTCATCTTTGATGCAAGGACAGGAAAAAAAAATGCCATATAGAGTGAACTGTCAATAAATTATTTTTTGAAAACAACTATATAAACCAGTGTACATAGTAAACCTACATTTGAGAACCAGCCTCTACTATTCAATTTATAGCATCGCCAGAAACTGGGGCGGATGAATTTAAAGCTAAGTTTGGAGCTAAGAAATATTGTTGGGATTTGTCTTGGAGGCTGCATTGGCGAGGATGCGGAAATTGATTGGGCCATGCAGAGAGCAGCAGGGCAGTGATAACGACGGGTGAGGAAGTAATAAGTGGAAATGGGTAAAAGATGTATTATGTCGCACTTTGGAGTTGAATCTCTATGACTACAGAAATATTCTACACGGCGTCTACTCACATAGACCGTAGAGGTTTACCAGACATGTCCCTCTAGTCTGCTGTAGCAACAGCATCCGCACAAGAACGACAAAGGAAAGGCTGAAGTTAATGTTGAAGCGACGGAAAAACTGGGCACTTTTTGTCTGATGGTCGATGAGGTGCAATGATTTATTTAGACGTAAAAAACTGAAGGATCGAGACAGACAAAGTGGCTTGCTCAAGTTTACGAGCACCACCAGGTAAACTGAACGAGCGAGCGACGACCAACAGTTTCAAGTTCTACGGCAGACTACACAACATAAATACATAGCAAAACCCACGAGAGCACAACCGTTAAACGGACAACGGTCAGACGGTGGTGCCTTGCATAAAACCATTAAGAAGGCAGCTGGGTGTGTCTGCAGCATTGATAATAGATAACAGAAAATTCAAGCCAAAGAGAAGGGTCTTGAGCTCGTTAGCACGGCAACAGCCGGTTCACCCGGCAACCAGGCTCATTGTTGCCGACTGCTTCTTCCGGCTTAGTCTTGTTTGCATTTCTACCCAAAGCGCCAAATCTCTCGAAAGCTAGTATGTGAATCATATTAATCACATATATGTGAGTTCATTGTGAGGCATGACTAATTTTGGTGGGCTTCGTGGCTTGACTCTTCGCGCCATCAAATAAGGTGCGACTCAATCAAGTACTCGGTTGGGGATGCAATGGCGGTGCCGCCTATTCACTGCCACAGCCTAAAACGCCCTGGCCTGCTTTAACTGAAATCGACCCAACATCTGTCATAAATTCTTCTAGAAATAATTAGGACTGTATTATTTTTTACGAGGGAAATTTGCTGATAAATAGATTACTGTTTATATTGTGTTATATCAGTTATATTTTTATTTCCTTTTCGTCTTTGAGATATAGAAATGTTGTCGTTAGCCTCAGTTTTCCGCCTTGCGCGAACGCAATCCCATATCTCCATTGTCACATCCAAAACGTCTATCGCGACTTTTAAAAGCGATGCCTCAAAAAATCTTGCTGCAATTGCTGAGGAACAGCATGTTCCTAATTCTGAATCTGTTCTCCAACGTGCTGTAAATGCTTCTGGTCCAAGAAATACTTGGACAAAGGAAGAGATCCAGGAAATTTACGAGACTCCTTTGATGGACTTGATATACAACGCCGTAGGTTCTCGCAGTGTTGTTTGTCTTGCTGCAGTTTGTTTAGCCTGCTAATTAAGCGTATATAGAGCACTGTTCATCGCAAATTCAACGACCCCTCAAAGGTCCAACTTTGTACACTTCTCAGCATCAAGACTGGCGGCTGCACCGAAGACTGCTCGTACTGCGCTCAATCATCTCGTCATGATACAGGTCTTAAAGCCTCCAAACTTGTCACTTTAGGATCAGTTCTTCGCGCAGCGCGGGAAGCTCGCGACAATGGATCTACTAGGTTCTGCATGGGCGCTGCTTGGCGCGATATGCACGGTCGTAAATCCAACTTGCGCGATATCAAAGAAATGATCACTGAAGTACGTGGAATGGGAATGGAAGTATGCGTTACTCTTGGAATGATCAACGATGCCCAAGCTAAAGAATTAAAAGATGCTGGATTGACAGCTTACAACCACAATGTCGATACGTCACGTGAATTCTATCCTAATGTTATTACTACTAGATCATACGATGAACGTCTGAACACGATTGGAAATGTCGATCAAGCTGGTCTTAGTGTATGTTCGGGCGGAATTCTTGGATTAGGAGAGAAGAAAGAGGATCACATTGGTCTTTTATACACTCTATCTACTCTTCCTTCTCATCCTGAGTCTGTTCCAATTAACACTTTAGTTCCTATTCCTGGAACTCCACTAGGTGACAACAAGCCAATTGAATTTAAATCCGTGCTTCGGACAATCGCAACTGCTCGCATCGTCATGCCTAAATCAGTTATTAGACTTGCCGCAGGTCGTATAACTCTTGACGATGAAAAGCAAGGTCTCTGCTATATGGCTGGTGCCAATGCAATTTTCACTGGTGAAAAAATGTTAACTACTGATTGTTCAAGTTGGGATGAGGATAAAAAATTGCTTGATAGTTGGGGACTTTCTCCCTTGAGATCTTTCGAAAAGGATAACTCGAACCCTTCCATGGTAACTGAAGAAAATCAGCCGAGCGCGTTGTTTGGAACTGAGCAATCTTTCAAAAAATCTACATAAGTTTAAAGCTGGGTTTATGTTTATATACATTTATATATACATGTATATGAGTTTTAGGGTTTTTGCAATTGTATTTTATATTTTATTCATGTTTTTCAGCTTAGGTATACACTTTGATTTTATAGAAATATACACTTATTTTTTTGAAACTACGATTCAATCCCACATCGAGGCAGATCATATCTATGACTGCTTTTGGAGTAATAGTAACTTAAGCGAACCTATTGTACTCTCGCGAAGTAATTTAAGCAAACCAAATATTTTCTTGGTGACATCTTTTTATTGACCGACAACCTTGATAACGTATTCGAGGCGTCAATGGAAGGTCTCTCGGTATATTTGTCTATGGCAAAGAAACTTCAGTTTGTTTTAAGGAAATAATATGATTCAAGTGATGCCTGGTGCCAACATGTATTCTTCGAAATTGAACAGGCAGGTTCTTTTGAAAGAGCGAAAGTAAATAGTCAATTTGCGAGATTTGCGTCATCTCTCTAAGTACATATTTTTATCAATCTATCTTAATTTACGAAGATTAGATGAAATAAGAGTTTAAAAGTAGTATGTTTATTATGATGATACTAATTGAGGCAAAGTAATGTACCTAGCCGTTCAACTAACTGTTATGAACTATCAGTAAGTCAGCCCATTATACTCTCAATTGAATAAATCTGTCTAATAATTTACTAAAATCACTTAAATATCCAAGAGCGTCGTTAATATGAATATGTTTCATAAAAAAAGTCGCGTATGTGGAGGTTTTTTTCGTGTGTTTGTAATAATGCTTCCTTCTCATCTCCTAAAGCGCGCCCTACAAAAGCGCGCCCCCCCCTTGGCAGTTCCCCTTTCAAGTTTATAATAAAACTGCATTCTTTTTCTCTCCTATTACTCATAGCCGTCATTTAAACAATGATACTATAGACCTATTTGCTTCCAAGAATTAAAATTATGTGCTTTAAAAATATAATTGGATTTATAAGATATATCCGTTATTTGTTTCGGGGGCGTATTGGAATGCATCAAACCTTTACTTTTAACCTCGGTACATATCAAGAACTCTCCACTCACAACCCGCGTAGTTAAAAAACACAGCAAGCAAACATCGCCCTTTTTTCAAAGCACCAAGGTAGCAACAATCATAGTACAGTAAAACGTCCACCGCGTAAATTGACAGATAGTTGTGAATCCGGAATTTACCCCAAGTCGAAAATCAGATCCTTTGATAAATGTAGCTTTTGATTCACGTGATAAAACAGCCGCATTAACTGTGGCTCGAGTTGGGTTCATCTTCTAGATTTTGTGCAGGTTTGGTGGTAAATAATTTCATAGAAATACTATTAAAAGAGTTGAATTTAAGGAAACTTTTAGTTCACATTTACAAGTTACGAATATAATTCAGAATAAAGAGTGACGCGGTAGGATAATAGAATATGACATCTAAGCAATCGCCTGCTACATTTTCGACTCCATCGCCACAAACAAGTCTTCTTTCGCCGGCATCACATTTAACTCATCAAGCATTTTCACCAATAGCAGCATCAACTGCGGCAAATGCAGCGAATACCGCAAACTCGACTCTAGTAACGTCCTCTACAAACTTTTCTCACAATCATCATCGGAAAAGTGGTGGTGGTGGTGCGGCACATTCTGGCGCTGATATTGATCAGACACACGCACTTTCAATTTCAAATATCTCAGCAGCTGCAGAAGCAATAAACGATGACTGTGGCTATTTTGATAATCTTGTAGCTGTGAAAAATGGAGTTGTTTCAGAAGTTAATTTACGTGCTTTTGATCTTTTGGAAGAAGGGAGTACTTCAATGTCGGAAAATGATACTCCGTTAAGCTTAGCTATGTTTGGTGCTGTTAAAGGGAAACGGCACACTCGTATATTTTGATCGTATTACCTTGTGTCTACAATAATCGAATTTTTCTGGGAGTCTGGTTGAGAATTTTAGGAGTATTTGGTTTTTAGTCTTGATGCATGGAGTTGGGATTTACAGGTTTTAATATAATGCATATATTTATTATTCAACATATACTTCTGTAGTTCAATCTACAAACCACAAACAATAAAGTTAAACAAATACGCTCAAAACTCTGCGAACTAAATCAAGAAAAAACAAAAACAAAATTGCAACGCGCCAAATAATAAAAAAAAAAAATAATATTATGTTAAAACATCCCATTTAAAGTATTTTTCATTTCAAATCAACCTTTTGTTAGATATATTGATTATCTTTTTACTTTCTTCAAGCTCGATGTGATATAATATGAAATGAAATGATATGATATGCCTTCTGTGCCCCACCTATTCTCTGCCCGGTCATTTCTCTGGAAAGAAGAATTTAAGCAGTTCCCTAAAAATACCACATTAATATCATACTATAGATATAAAATGCTGTTGAAAACACTATTTACCTCCAAGAATTTATCGACAAAGTTCTTGCGAGCAAAACGCTCAGGGAATTCCTCTTGGGTAAAGTACTTGTAAAGTTGAGCCTTTTGCTTCCAGAAATTCGCAGTTTCCTTTAAATTTATTACACAAAGTTAGTTTCCGCTTTTTCTTTTATATTTTTTTTTCTATTTTTCAATGGACCAGTCTAGTTTGAGGTGAATTTACCTGGTACTCCATATGTCCTTGAGCAATCAAAATAGAAATAACCGGCATACTGGTGACGTATCGCTGACGCTCGAATTCTTGTCGCAGCTTTGATCGTCCAACGGCAAGTGGAATTTCAGCTTCATAAAGACGAAGAATATTAGGCACCTAATTATAAAAACCCAATAATTAACCACAACTCTTCAAAAAGTTCATAGAGCACAATAACACATAAATTCAAGCTCCCAATTCATGTATCTCCACGCGCAAGATGATAATTCGATCCCTTGATACACTAAACATACCTGTCTCAGAAATCGGCGGTAAAGATGGATAGTATCTTTCTTTGCCTCAGCAATATCAGTATATATTCTAGTAGTAACCGCGAGATTAGTCGGTCTAATAGCCATTGCGTCGAAATAAAACTACATAACGAAAACAAAGTCAGTTTGACAATTCATATTCTCTTCGTTCTACTTCACAGCAAAACACCACATTGCACATAGACTTTGCTATCGAATATAATAAAAAAATAAATAAACAGAATAACATACATCTAGAATAAGTATATTCAAATCAAATAAAATAGGAAATAAATGTACTCCTTGTGCGCTTCTTGTCTCTCTTTGACTGTAAACCGAATTTAGACGCAGCTAATTCGTCCAGTCGAAATCAGTGACTCGGAACTTACATGTAAGCATAAGGCGTTTGTATATTATTACGTAACACATATATAGAACTCGGCGGGTACAAAATTTAGAGCCGCACACTTCCGGATTCTCAACTGGTTTATTTGCCAGTTATTAGAAAGAATATTGTAATTATATGTAAAAGTGAAGTGTTGGTTTCCTTTTTCATTTCATACCGAAGGATCTTTTTGAATTTTCATACAGACTGTGGTATATTTCGCAATTGATATATATCAATCAGCAATGTTGTCAATAAGTGTACGACCCGCTCGAAATGCGATTAAATCTATATTCACGAGCGCATCAACAACAACGACGACGGCACAACGAACAATAACTACAGCTCGAGAAGAACCTAAAGAATTACAGTATCTTAAATTTGATCCTCCGAAAATGAGCAGTGGGAATATAAAAAAAATCGCACCGATGATTGTTTTACATGGATTATTAGGGTCGAAACAAAATAATCGAAGTGTTTGCAAGTGAGTCTTATTCAAGTAATTAGAAACTATTCGTATTTAGTTTGATAAAGAAATACTGATGGCGGTCATTCTTATAGACGATTTGCAAGTTCATTGGAAACTACAATTTATGCTGTTGTATGTTCAAATCTTACTTACCTCGTCGAAAACTATTTTTAAACTAATATTTTTCTAATACGCAGGATCTTCGAAATCACGGCGATAGTCCTCATTCTCGAACCCACGATTACAAAAGTTTAGCATTAGATGTTGAGCATTTCATTGAAGAACACATTAAAGAGCCAGCAGTAGTTTTAGGACATTCAATGGGTGCTAAAACTGCAATGGCTGTCTCATTACGTCGACCTGAACTTGTTAGTTCAATGATTTCAGTTGATAATTCCCCTATCGATGCTAGACTTAGCTCGGATATTCCTACTTATGTTCAGGCTTTGAGAACAATCGATCGACTGGGTTTAAGAACTACAAAAGATGCATTCAACGAGCTTGGCAAATATGAAAAGGTAGCTTTCTTCCCTCTCCTTCCTTCCTCGTACTTCACGTATCAGCAGTATTCTAACGACCATTTTCAAGAGCGCGGATATAAGATACTTCCTTTTAACAAACGCGATTACAAAACCCGATGGAACAATAGGCTTCCGCGTCCCTCTTGACATCATCTCTCGTTCCTTAAATCATATGGCCGAATTTCCTTTCGATTCAAACAAAGTTAGATTCTCAGGTCCTGCCTTATTCATCAGAGGTACTCGCTCTCAATAGTACGTTATCCTTTTCCCTTTTCTATACTATGATGTTCAATTAACCGCTTTTACTCTCAAGTGTCCCGGACGAGGCTATCCCTACTATTGGCCGCTTTTTCCCTAGATTTGTATTGAAGGATGTGGATGCTGGTCATTGGCGTATGTATATTCTGTAGCTCATTTCCTACTCTACTCTGCACGACTAACTTTCTAAATCAGTAATCTCTGAAAGGACAGAGGAATTTATTCAACTTGTAGACGACTTCCTACTCGCAGAGTAGACTTTATTATAAACTATACATTAGATAGCATCATAAAATGTACGGATGCAATAGAAGTTCAAGTTTAGATACATCAGCAAATCAAATATTATAGAGGATATTTAAATTACACATTATAAAACTACAAATTTTTCAATACTCGAGGGTTTACTTTCAAAAATCGTTAATCCAAATTTTTATTAGACTCTGAGTCTCCATGTACACCAAGAACATATACATTGTATGCTAACAAAATAATGCAACATACTCAAACACTACTTTTTTAAGCAAACACCCGCCCGTTTAAACCTCCTCAAGAATAGTCTCCTTGAACTCACGGTCGACCTTCTTGCCAGCCTCAGTGGAGCCGGAGCCCTCACCGTGTAAAGCGAGCAGAGCACCAAGGTCGAACTTGGGCTGTTTCAAAAGCTTAACCTTGCGGACATAGACATTCTGGAGAGGGTAGATTCCGTGAGTAGCCTTCTCGATCTCCCGGCCAATGACCTCAGGGATGAGCTTAGCAGTGAGCTGAGAAAGAGTACCGCTTGAAGCTTGACGGGTCATGATCTCCATCATCTTCTTTCTAATTTGGCGGATCTGTGACGACTGAGCGTAGGTGGTCTTCTTAATCTGGTTGCTTGCCCGCTTGGTGAAGGCAATGCAGAAAAGGCGGACAAGGTAGTCATCGGTAGTCTTGACAGTAACGTTGGCCTCAATAAGAGTCTGCCACTTGCGGACAAGGGATCTCAGCTTGTCCGAGGTGAAGTCAAGGCCGTGGAAGTTGGTGAGAGCGTTCTTGCCCTGAACTTCGTCGACGCGGAGCTTAACCTTGCGGAAAGCGTGGTCCTCGGTGCCACCCTGGAGATCAGCGAGCGAGACCTCAAAGATACGGCCCTTGAGAGACTCAGTGGCGTTCTTCAAACCGGTGGTGCGGTTGACGAGAGTCTTTCCGACATCACGGTTCTCGAAAACGGTAGGAGCCTAAAAAAAAATGAATTAGACTCTTGTCGTTGATTTTTGTTTTCGAGTTGAATAAAAACAAGCAGCTCGCTAGAAAATGTTCTTCTGCATTCAATGCATACCTTCAAGTTGTACCAATCCTTGCGCGAGAAAGGGTCGACGACTTTCTTCTTGATTCCCTTCTTTCCCTTACTCAATCTTTTGTTCTTTCCGACAGCTGCAGAGCAATTGTTAGAATCCCAATAACAAACATTATAGAATGTAACACGCATTCACAATGAACGCAAGCAAAGTAAATAAGATAACATACCCATGGTGATCTACTTCAACGACAGTTGGATGTGCTGAGTGGAAAATGCTGGACAGGGCTGGAGTTCAGTATTGTCGGGAGAGACGCTGGCGATGATGATGAGGCGTACCGCGCGCGGGTCCCGCCCGGCGCATTTCCTCTGGTTTGGACGTGACTGCGTTTTAACCCTACAGCAAGGGTTACCTGCTTATCTAATTACACGTGATGAATCAACAAGCCGCACGTCAGGTACTAGACCCCCTATTTGGTCTGCTCGTGAGCCAGTTGGGAAGTTAGGTGCCACCTGTTTTGGCGATAATCAACCAGCGAAACATTGCGGTCTTTTGGCTATTTGTTGGGCTTGTTTTGTTGTAGTTATTGTTGTTATTATTGCTGTTGCTATTGTGCTGGATCCATCATAGGTTTGTGCTTTAATTTTGAGCGTTGCCGCGTTTATCTATTATCGCGCGCCGAGAACCAGCTTATGCGTGCAGTATCGAACGTTACAAAGCTATCTGTTCATCTTCTTCGGCCGTCGGCGATCTCCATATTCTCAGTTCCGCGTACAATGTTTGCCTGACTTTACGCATCTGCTATTTTATTTCTTACTGTGGCATTATCCTCTGCTTTTGTTAGATGTACTCGCGCAGCAGTTTGCTAAAGCCCGGGCACGGCCAGCAGACGCAACAGTCGCGGACGGCTGCCGCTGCTCAATCGCAATCGACAGCTTCCTCGCGACCTGCGCATAACCTGCCAAATGTTCCGCAAAAGTACGCCAGGCATCAGTTGCAATATTCTGCTTCTTCTTCTTCTTCTTCCTCTTCTTCTTCTGCAGCGCAACAGTCGCAATCTGTGGGATATGGTGGTGCTATCCATCACTTTCCCCCGCACATATCATCAGCTCATAGTCAGCCGCAACAACAATTGCAGCAGCAACAGCGCCGACATCTTGCCTCTCCTTTCCCTGTATCGCATCACGGGCCTACTACACCTGGCACTCCGACTGCAAACTCAGCTACAAGTCCGTCGGCTCGAAGTTTCCAGCCGAGTTCAAATCTCGGGCGCGACGACAACACTCTTAAAATGTATTATATGTCGCCCCCAGTTGACATTTCACCCCTTTCGAAAGATAGCGCAGACGGTAAAAAATCCCCCCTGCAGTTGGAAATCTCGAGCTGTGCTGACTTTGGTTTATAGCTGGATATCCAGACTTTTTCCCGTGGAGCGGGAATCATGCGGAGGATCAGTTAACTGAAAGCTATATCCAACATGGCTACGAAGATAAACCGTATCTGTCGGTATGTCGGTGTTTCATTTAAATATATATGTGAATGACACTAGGAGATCATATACTAAACTTCTCTTATAGAACGAGACTGGATCTGCGCGGCAAACATTATACGCAGCTCTTCGCCAACGAGCAACGCTGAAATCGCTGTCTTCATTCATGATGTCAGCTATGGACAAACGACAAGAATTCAACCGAATAAAACCTCAAACGACTTTCAAGCCCCCGCCTCGCGTCACATTAACAGATCATAAACGTGAAGCTTGGCTTCGTGATCTTGCCACACCTTCTGTGCCGTTACGACGACTCTCTCGAGCAATTCCACATATCAGGAACCGCATTCTTGTGGAACAATGCTGTAATAAAGCTGTACCTATAAACCGAGCTGTATGGTTTGCGCGTTGTGTAGGTGCGAATGAAATTCGAGGACTCAAGCGAAAGGGGAATAATGCGTCTAGTGTTGATGCAGAAGCTCAATGGGTACGAGAATGGACAGTCCAATTAGCTGGATATTTAGAAAAAATCTTAGCGGAATGTGGACAACCTACTGAACCAACGGGAAAACCACAGGCAGCTACAACAAATCCTCAAACTGCCGACCAAATAATACATAACTGGAGATTCAAAGCTGATTACGTGTAAGTAGTTGATTTATCAAGATATATTGAATTCAAAGCTAATATAAAAACTGTTTAGTCTCCGATTTTCATCTCATTTATACTCTGAAGATCTCATTGACAGAAGTTATTTTTTAGATTGGATGATTACGCATTTAGAACGAAGCATAATTTCACGCACTCTCCTAACGTTAGTTGTACTACGTATATTCTGGCACAGGTTATTAGAATATCCGAACAAGTGCAGAAAGTTAGCAGAAATCCTTCTTACGCGGTTCAAGCAAATATCCTCAGACATCGAAAATAGCAAGGCGCCGCATACAGAATTAGAGCAAGTCCCTTTGTACAGAGTTGCTACTTTTATTTGGGAATTAGTAAGTCACTCCACAGAAGCATTCATTATGCCAGAGAGTTGGCATTCAGTTCGGCCGACACTTCAAAAAGCTATACATCTAGCGGACGTTGAGACGACAATTGCAGACAAAGCATTTGAAATTATTGCGATGGAAAACATGAGTCTCTCACGCCAACAGTCTTTGCTGGAATATTCAGGTGCTTTGTCAAGAGAATCAGAAGATGAGCAAGGTGAACGATTGATTGCCGTTCTACGTGGAGCTACGATGCCATACGATGTGGATCAAGTTGCGGAAGAACTTGTATTAGCTGCATCTATGCCTCCTTCATGTTATGACGGAAATGATCCTCGACAACTTGTGGAGGTATTATGTAAATGGGCTATTTGTGGTGAAAAGGCCGAGCGTGAACGCGTTGATCTTATAGTATCTGTGTTCAAGAAATGGACAGGATTAGGCAAACCTGTTTTCAATGCTTTATTTTCATTTTTTGATACTTTTCTTGATTTAAAAGACATTAACCAAGAAATGGCGAAGTACTTTTTATCTCAACTTATTGAAAAATTCGTCCTGCTGCCTGAAGTTTATGTTCGAAAAGTTATCGCTAGAGGAATATTTCTGTTACCGAATTTGAGACAACAGGCTAAATGTCATGGATACGTTTTGAAGTATTTACCGTTAGACGATTATCCAACATCTTTACAAAATCAACGGCATGCTTTATTAGAGAATTGTCCATCTTTTGAAGAATTTAAAGATACACAAGAGACTACTGCATCAACTATATCTGGTTCTCAGAATTAAGAAGAGACAAGCTCTATGAAATATTGGAATATTTAGAGTTGCATATTATGGGATAATGAGGAGTGAATGCTAGTTTTACGGGAACAGTTATCATTTTTTTTTTTGTTTTTTTTTAATCTATTTTATTTTTTATTTTTGGTAGGAGTACTTGCGTGAAAATATACTCTTTGCAGTAATTGTGCTTTTGTATATGGTTTATTCTTGTTTATTATTGATAATTTTGTTTTTTTTCCCTTGAACTTTTTTCTATTTTTTTTTTTTGTGTTGTTTATATTTAATCTCGCAAACTGGTTGAAATCACTACATGTATCATATCATTTTTGGAGTTTTGTTTTAAATTATTTTAATGATTTACTTCTATATAATAAATTAACATTTTTGCTTATTATAAAAATGAAATGAATGCGCAACGATGTATAATTGAAAATAATGAAAGGGAAATTGTTATTCACAAATATATATAAATGTTTAAAACTTAGAAAACAAACACAAAGACATTAAGAGACAAATAAAAAAGGAGGAAGAAAAGAAATGACAACAGCAATAGCCATAGAGAAATCTTTACAACGAATGTGTTGAAATACTGATATACAATTTCAGATACAGGCACCAAAACAAAACGAAACAAAACATAATACAAGAAAAATATAAAACCCAAAGACCCCATATTCTCCTAACCAATACAATAAATAATAACGATAAGCAAGAGAAAACCAAACGAGAGAAGTAGACGCGTTAACCCATAGCAACTAAAAAGGAGTTTTATATTGTTTTTTTTTTTATGATATTGAACTTTGTCACGAATTTGAATTAAAGACCATCTTTATGCAGTAAAACTAGGGCAATAGCGGAATCGACATCAGAGAGTTTAAATACAGGACCGTTTCCACTACATTGCACTTTACTCATTAAAACTCTCATGATTGATTCGATTTCAATTAGCTCACTTCGTGGATGCGTTTTTATTCGATCCCAGATATCACTTGGAGCAAGGTATGCTTGTTCAACTTCTGTGCGTTGAATCAGTTGTGAATGATTCTTTTCTGATTCCTCGCTCATAAATCGCTATATACAGAAAAATTAGTATATAAAAGTATCAGCCACTAAAGAGTACAATACGTACAGGGAAAGTAACCGAGACAGGAGATCCACCAGCAGCGGCGGCGGCAGCAGCAGCAGCAGCAGCAGCAGAATGCTCATCACGATGGGATGGAACAGATAGTAAACGTTCACGTTCAGCAGCAGCAGTCTCTTTTAGAACTTTATTCTCAGCTTGAAACCAATCTAATTCTTTTTGAAGTTTGAAATTGGAACTTTGAAGCTCTCTGATTTTTTTATCAGCATCCGCTAGTCTTTCTTGAAGTTCTTTGACGTGTTTTTCTCGCCGTTCACGGAATGCCCGCTGTATATAATTGTGTTAATACACTGTTTTGTAAAATAGTCAGACTCATACCAATGACTTACCTGAGCAGCCCTATTTTGAGCTTTTCGTTTCTAAATGAGAGAAGTTAGTTTTACGCATTCTTAAGCAATTAATCAAAAGTTATATATTTTTTTTAATTTTCAGCGGTTTGAACTTACTAACTGCGGATTGTCATCATCCGCAAACTTCAAATCCTCCTCTGCACTTCCCGTACTGTTTTTATCTGCGCTAGTAGTACCATTAACTCCATGTTCTGGGGAGTTACTTGTTCTTTGCCCGAAAGTCGGAGGTTGGATATTTGTGTATGAAGAATGTTCTGTTCCTAAGATTTTATTCGCAGCTTCTTCACAGTCTTCAGTAATAAAATCCATGTTATCGTCGCCGATCTCAGTCTTGGGAGGACAATCAATTTCTCCGGCGGTCGTATCATTCTGCTGCTGATGGCTGCCTGGGATTATGGATGGCGTCCATGTAGCATTAGGAAATACCGGTATTCGCATATTGTTATCAGCGTCAGCATTAAGCATAGCTTCGAATTCCATTTCAGAAATATCTTTTGCAGGTTGAGCAGAAAGATATGTATAATTTCCTCTCTTTAAAACTTCCGAGTTATGGTGACTATACAAACCACTATAATTATTCGACATTTTCACCGAGGTTGATGAGCGAGAAATGAGATATTACGCGGATAAATATGACTAGATGCAAAGTGAAATCAATGCTGTATTTCAAAAGTGATCCAGTGACACACACAAATATATCAATTTCAGAGTGCTAATACAATAGTGGATAGCAAACAGAACTTGTGCAAGTAAGGCTGCTAACCACCGAATTCAAGATCGAGTAATTGAGACTGCGATGACGTTAAAGTTGGGTGTCGTACCGAACTTGTATGGTTAAAGTAGAAACAGAAACAAGCAGAAGAACACACCAGCAACAAAAACTTGAAGTTCTGATCTGAGATGATTCAAAACAGAGGATTATGTTTTGATCAATGGTCTTTTGTCAATTGGGCTGTTTAATCAATAGAAGAGTATTGTAGTAGCAAGTATATGTAACAGAAGCAATTTCGCAGCCAGAGAAGCCGGGCATCGATCCTCTAAATAAATCCTCGACACACAAGTAAGCAAGACCAATGCAATAACCAATCTCTGTCGCCACCAAATGCAGTGCAAAATCGAGCTTCATTGTGTAATTGCTGCTGGAAACTAAGCCTACTTCTCGCGCGCCATCTCCGGAAGCTTCCTCGCCCGAGTCCGCGCCGAGCACTCGATTGAACAAGCGTAATTAGTAATTAACTGCTACGACTCCAAGTCAAATGGTATCTCTCATTGTTTTCGTGATCATTTGTAATCTACTATCCGCATTGTATCACTACCTACGGCTGAAGTGTCAAAATGATATTAGTTCGCGCTAGGCTATAGATGAGTGATGAAAAAAGCACTATGAGCCTCTAAGCATCCTATGTGCATTATGACTCTTTACTAAGCGACAAGAACAACAAAGAATTCCGCGGGTTGCCTCGATAATCAATAATGATTAGATCTGTCATTGATCTGCTCAAGCGCTAACTCTCAAGTTACAGTGCTTCGTGAACCTTTGAAAAGGGGTTCTTATGGTACTAATGGCCATTTGACATCCCCCGTATCCTACAAATGATTTGATTACCAGCAACAAGTGCAGCGTAGTCTTCCAGAACCTCTTTACAGAGTGGCGACTTTATTCTATAACTATTTGCATACGCACAACCATATATGCAAATGACAATGACCGTCTATTCGACTGTGGATTAAAAAGTTGTTAAATTAAAAAAAATTATATCCAGTAATTAATTCGCGCGAGAGCCCACGCGTTTGCGCGGATACCACCAAGCATTATTCATCCATCTCCAAAGTATTCAAAAGCACGATAACGCTAAACAGTGCAAACCATTTTCATACTATTCTCGCATATTTGTAATACGGTTAATCAGGTCGAGACAAAGGAATACTTTATTGCACTGTAATTGTGTATAGTGGGGTAATGTAGAAATATCACGGCAAAGATCGTTATACTACATTGTCGCCTTATTGCAGGAGAAGCCATTTGGGAATAACGATAACTTCCCTATTTAAAAGAGTTTTTAATGTCTATTACTTTCTGAAGGTCAGGCATGAAAACGACGCTATTGCGCAGAGCAACGCATTCCTTTCACACAGTGAAGATATGCAAACTTTGGTAATTTGAATACAAGTTTCCAATACAAGTTTCTCAAAAGGAAAAGCGTACATTTATTATTAGACAATACATGCTGCACAGACTCTTCAGGTATTCAATAATTTGGAAAGTCGTCTTCCTATCAAAAGCCTCTCAAAATTACATATTGCAAACGGCGAGCACACATACAAACTGAACAAACATTCCCAGTGTAAATTTACTCGCAATAAAGACTCTACTGACACAATTGGAAAGCATCTCCCAATTTTAAATATTTTATAATATCATCCTTAAAGAAAATCATGAGCCCTGTAAAGAAACAAATTAGTAAATCGAACAGAAAAACGCGTAAACAGGGTGGTTGTAACTAATCTATCATCACGTGATATTGAACGCGTAATAACGGTTTCGTATTCCAAAAGCGGGTTTATAACTTTTTATAACTTTGTATATTGTATTTTGACGGTTTTCCAAGATTCCGCTGGCTCAAATTGGTTTTATTGGAAGTAGAGGTGTTTAACGAGGCAAATTTTTTGCGGGCGGAAGGATCTTGATGGACTAGTCGTGACTTTAGTATGCTCTTCGTGCTGACTTTCGCGTTTTTCGGGGTTGATTAACTGCTCTTTCCAACACTTACCGATATTTGTTAGCTGGAGTTTTAGGTGAATCCGTATGGGGTTTGATGCTATTGTGCCTTAATCTGCTTTAACCTTGACTTGGAAGCTGTTACTCTAAAACTCGCTATTTAGGATAGGTTAGGATCCGGTTTGCCGAGTCGAGCAACTTGAGTAGTTATATTTGCAACGCTTCTTGTACACGGTATTGTACCGTATACTCTTCCTACCATGTTAGCTGATTGAGCTGTGTTAAAGAAAATAGCACAAAATTCTATAATGGAATGATAGAGTACCACAGCAAAGAGCTTTCGGAGGAATGTTTTAGTCCCACGCTGTAATACCAAACCAGTCCGCTTGTTAAACCACGTGTGTACTACTATATCTTGCTTCAGACAACTAAATAAAACATTCATCCTCTTATGAAGAGATTTTGTAGTAATAGTCTCGACGATAACAAGTGTGAGCGAAGGGGACAAATGCGTCCATGCTAGGTAATGATATTGACGCGTAGCAGGACTGAATTTAACTTTCTTGATTAGATATAGCTTATTTACAAACACGTCCACCGACTTTTCTAACTGATCTCAGTTAACAGGTGGAAAAGCTTTATCAGTTAGTTTCTTTTTATAAAAGATATCAGGCTTTTATATACTGAGGAAACAATGGTGTCTGAGATCCAGAATGTGCTCTTGTGTTCAAAATGAATATTCCTAGGCTATTACCATTCTGACTGGATTTGTATACGACTTCAAGCCCGCTAGCAGTCAGGCAATTATGTCACCTTTACCTCTGGTAATACTTTGGTAATTTACTAAAGAGTTGATAAACATGACAATCACTTTGCGAATTGCGAATCTAAACATAGCTTGATGCTAATGAAATTATCTGTTTCCTCAACTGTTGCGCATACCTCAGACTTTTGCCATTGAAGCCTTCATTTTCTTTACCTTACTATTGTCACGCATTTAGTTTGACGTATATCAACTATAGTTATCAAGTATAAGATGGGCTGTATAGGATATTTCTCTCGCGAGATCCAGTGAATATGGCCTTTGGTCTCATGTCGCGGCTTTTGTAGGGCATACCTTTATTGAAATTTACAAGCTTGCTATTCGACATTTCGCATCCTCTACTACCGAAAAGATAGTTTGCGCAGATGAGTTTTATTCTGGAATTATAGCGAATGATTTTTGTATTATATTTTTCCTAATAGCGAGTTATATCTATGGCCGGATGTTCGAATTATATACCCTAAGGCTCGATAACGACAATATTTTGACGCAAAAGTATCCGCTCTAGTTCAACTATGTAAGCGCTCGTACTGTTCCCTTTTTTTTTTTTTTTTTTTTTGATATCTGATCTTGTATCCTTACATCACGCTCGAGACTATACCTGCATTGTACCGTTCTTTGGTGTGTATACACATTATTCGGTTACATCTTTTGCACATTCTCCCGTTTCTTCCCTGCAGTTGTGACAATACATGCTAATTCTCTTTGCGTTATGTACTTGCTGTCAAAGATTCCAAATTTTTCCTATCACTGGGCTATTCGAATGATAACGCCATGGCTATATAGCCAAACTTCTATCAAGATGAATTTCACGAAGGCTGCTACTTATTTAGATGATTATAGAAATGACCGCTATATCCTAAACGCCAAATTACAGAGTGCGGAAACAGAAGGTGAGTCAGAAGCGTTAAGTTGAACATTCACTTCTTTACTCTAGAGGAAAACAATCAGCAAACAGAACAAGAGCGAGCTGGTATCTCAAAAGACTTTACCGTACTCCAAACACAGCCTCAAACAGCAAAAGAGTAGAAAAACGCGAATAGACATTGTATTTCCGCGCGCCGACACATCCAGATGATCAATATATAACTTCATTTTCAGAATCCTCTAGCACTGATTAAATACACTTCCTTTGAAGCGCTCTCGTACTTTAGTGGCGCGACCTTGCGATAGCTGGATGCAGAGGCAGATGCTCAATCTGAGCTTATTCAATTACTCAGATGCAAAGTGTAAGGTTTTTGCATTACGAATAATATAATCACTATGTTCGGATGCAGTGCGAAATTGATCTTGTCTGCGACAAATACCCTCGAGCTAGACGAACTTTATATAGAACAGAAACCTTCACAGATTAAGAGAAATGTTTTATTTCACACTGCGCATAGTTGGAAGTATTCCCTTCTCACTATTTGTTTCCAACATACGCTAAGCTGTCAATTACAAACTAGCACAAAGAATTGAATTCTCACGCTACATAATCTCTCTCTTTTGTTATGTATCTACATTAATTTCAAAATCCCTGCGTATATTCCCATCACGATCGACGAGTGCGCAGTGATTTATAGCGTTCTGTTCACAATAATTTATTATATATTCTATATATATATGAGTAAACACAAACGGAGTTTTGTAATATTTGGTGGGTTTATGACGACTTTTATGAACCGTGTATGCTTCAAAAAGCAAGCAAAGAAAAGCGCATATATGAGATAAAGTATTAGTAATGATCCGAGAGAATCGCTTTAATCAGCTAATATAATTCAGCATTTGAAATTACAAAAAAAAAAAGAATTTCCCATGAAGAGTAAATAAAATAAATATACATTGAATATGAAAAAATTGGATAACATACAACAACAAATAAAACATTTCATTCTTTTAATTTCTTCTAAAACATGTCTTGATAATTTTGTCCCCGATTTGCTGTTCGAGGCTTTGCACGAATAATATTATCAACACGTAATAATAACTCCGCAGCTTCAGAAGCACTTGAAACAACAGCCTTTTTAAGCTTATAACTCTCTACAACCCCAGTTTCTCTCATATCGACAATTCGACCATTATCAAGATCTAAACCTGAAGTAGTCATACCATTGTAAATAGCTGATCGTAATTTAGCAACAAGTTCGCTTGAATCTAAACCAGCGTTGTCAACTAAGATAGTAGGAAGTTGACGAAGAGCACGAGCAAAAGCTTCAATAGCAAGAGCACGCTTTCCACTCTCATTCTGGGCGGCACTGTCTACTGCCTTTGACATAATCATCTCTGAGCAACCACCACCAAGAACAGTTCGAGTTTCGACAACAGTTTGAGATAAAACGGACAAAGCATCGTGTAGAGAACGTTCAGCTTCATCTAAAAGATTCTCAGTAGCACCGCGGAGAACAACTGTACAAGCTTCACCGGCACCGACGCCAGAAAACTTCAAGAGTGTATCTTCTCCAATCATAATTTCTTCTATCAGATCACAATGTCCGAGTTTAACCAATTCGGGATGCTCAAAAGTCGATGCAATTTCTCCACCAGTTACAAGAGCTAATCTCTCAATACCATCAAAATCAGCATGCTCAATAGAAACGATACCTGACTCGGCAAAAAGTTGCTCAGGGTAGTTGTAGATAAGTTGTCTGTTGATAAAACAGTTAATTCCATGAGCCTTGATCTTTTCGACCTTTGCCTTCATCTTCTCCTATAGCGCACAAAGTTAGTAAGTTGAAGAAGGCGAATAGAAAATCAATAAAGAATACGAACCCGCTCAGCTCTCTCAAGCTCCGCCAACTTGCTAGTAGCATCAACCTTCACTCGCGCACCGAAAATTTTGACCTTATCAGTATCCATGGCTATAATATAAATTAATAAGTCATTCACGTAAAGAAAATAAGCAACGAATGCAACGTACGAGTATTTGCAATGAGAATCTTTGCGTTCTCCAATCGCTTGGGCTGATTAACACCAATCTTTTTATCCATAATATATCCTTCATCAAGGTACGAATCAATCAATCTGCCACCAGCTTTCTTAATGATCTGTATATGATCTAAATCTGTGCTTCCGTTAAGTCTAAGGACAGCGTCAACAGCAAGTTCAGCAAAGTGTTCCCTGTCTTGACTAAGGACTTTTGAACTCAAAGTAGTCTTTGCGATTGCGATAAGATCCTTTCTGAAAGCAGCTGGGTTACTTCCGTTATCAACGGCAGTTTTCTTTAGCGCGTCTAATGCTGCACTGCTGGCAATACGGTAGCCTTCAATGATAGTTTGCGGATGAATCTTGCTATCAACAAGTTTTTCTGCCTCTCTCAGCAATTCAGCAGCAAGCACAGTGACTGAGGTAGTACCGTCTCCAACCTCATCATCCTGAACTTTCGATATGTTTACCAGAACTTTGGCAGCAGCGTTATCAAGTGCAATTGACTTTAAAATGGTAGCTCCGTCATTGGTAACCATGACTTCACCGGTTGAGGCAGACTGAAGAAGTTTGTCCATGCCCTTAGGGCCCAAAGTGGTCTTCACAAGATCACCAACGGCGATAGCTCCAACGAATGCGGAAAGACCTAAACAAAATAGTAATCAGCAACCCATATGATTGAATAACCCAGCATAAATTAGAAGCGTATGCTCATTCAATGCTAAAAATGCTTTGAAATAAGGGAGGACAACATACGCGCATTCTCAGCACGCTCCTCAGTTACTTGATCTCCAAAAATCTGGACAGACTAAAAGCACAAAAACCAGAAATTAGTACAATGGCATCTCTAAAAGCTCTCAATAACACGAATTCTTGATGCCTACCATTCCGGATATATGGTGGTAGAGTGAATAGTTTTCACTTTGACGCGTAGGTAGTTAGCCAGGAGAAGCACTCAGAAATTTGTGCGCGTTTGTTACGTCGATTAGAGTTTTGAAGATTTGTGAGCCGAACTGAGATAGAAACTAGCAAAGCAGTCATTACGCTTAACAACTGCTCTGAAGTAACCAAAAGTGGCATTATCATCTTTATAGTAGATTACGTTACGCAGTATCACATTATACAATAATGATCTCTACTTCAAAAGGGGCAAGGAACTACTTAATTGCAATCTCTACAGATAGTTTCATTACTCAGCCAGTATTTCTGCCACTTGAAGTCACACATCACAGCACCGTAGAAAAAGAGGTAGTAATTCAAATATTTTGGCAACCAAATTTATTAACAGGTTTTAAGGTCCGTTTGCGTCTCAAAATTCGAAAACACAATTTTGTTGTACATCCCATTTTTTAATATACTGATCCCATAGCTTTTTCGTCTTTCAAAAAAAATACACGCAACTAATATTCAGTATATGCTGATGAACACGCTTAGATGTTCAATTTCTTTCGGCGCCACTGTCTTCTCTTGGTGTTGTATCTGTAAAGAAAGATTTTGATTAGTACTTGTCCTTATTTTCTCTCTGCTATTTTCGAATGATTCAAGATACCTGATGGTGTTGTTGGTCTTCAATCGGAACCACTGGGGAACACGACCATCCTGGTTCTGCGCCTTAGCGAGCTTGACCTTCGTTCTGAAAGATTTGTGACTCTAGAGTATAACATCAGTATTCATTCCGCACGACTCTAGTGACTTCCGACTCTCGCAATCAACGCTCCAGCAGCCCTTTAATTACAGCATAAATCTGATAAACACAGACTATCAAGTCGAGAAGTCGTAAACATAGCAAACACTGAACATACCGGCATGTTGTAATGATGATCAAAGTCGATGGAGTAGTCAGAAACAAGCCAGGTCCAGGAAGAGCTCAACAGGCGTAGTAGCAACCGTCGTATGCCAGAGCGCCGCCGTGGCCAAACATCAAACGTGACTGTGTTTTACCCTATTTAACCCTACATTTGCATTTAAAGTCACGTGAGTTATTATGTAATTTATTTATCATTGATTTAGTATTTAATATAATGTATATTATTTAATTACTTTATGGGTGAATTAGGCAGCTTCAGTTGAGCTCGTTCACCGTAATGCCTTCTTAGTCGTAAACCCAGAATATTTGAGCTTCAGCGTTGCTATTTGCAGCATTATAATATACTGTGCTGTAAACTAAACTTCACAAAGTAAGAAGTTGGCTACGGAAGGTTACGTGGGAACGGCGGGCCTTGTGTTGATGCAGATATTTCGTTGGCTGTCTTCTCGCTCTTGATTTGCTAAATAGTGATGATATATTTGGTAATCACTAAACCGACGGCAAAAGGGGGTAATCTTAAAAATCGGGATACGGCATGTTTTTTGCGCTTAACTGATGGAAAGAGTTCCCTCTCTTTAAGAAGCGAGAATAGTTGACTGGTTGTAGTGCAATCGAACCTGGCGCATTTCATACATGTACCCCGCATCGATCTGGTCTCGAAATACTGTACCTGTCAGGATACATTTTGAATGGTTTGTCTGTTTTTCATGAATTGGTTGATGTAGCAATAAATGTATTGCACGTCGTTGTTTTCAATCGTATTATTGCGGTCGTCGGCCCAGCGGTCTGGCCAACGATATCAATAACTTGCCGCAAAATATTATCTACTAAAGCTGCAATATTTAAAGTGGGGAGAGCAATATAAAGCCCGCGATTAAAATGCAAGAGTAAGACTACACCTTGCAGCCTCGAGTTTTAAAAATTAACATTGGAGTTTCGATCTATGAGCCAGCAAAAACGTATTGTGGCAGCTACTCCGGGAACTAGCGTAGAATTCACATGCGCGTGGAAGGCAACAACTACTCAGATCAAGTATAACCGTAGTAAGATTAGTGTCCGTATGACTTGTATCAGCTCAGTCGCCTTGTCTTTTGGCACGTCCACCAATCTTGAGAGACAGTGGAATTAAGACTGGGTACTATTTGGAGTTCAGCTGTATGTGCTGAACGAGCGGCTGGACAGCGTTGAATTGATTGCCTTTTGTTGCAAATCTATTTCCAACAGTTTAGTATCTCCGACATATCTCCGATTAGAAAAGATTGTCTAAAAGTGTTCAAGAAGGATATTTCTATATACCAAAATATACTGTAAAGTTCAAGTAAACGATATAATTCTACGTAGGATATAAATATATGGAATTAAGAATAATACGTTGGCTAATACGTTGGCTGTGTCTGGCAACCCCACTATCACATCGAGGAGGGCATATATCGCGCTACTAGCGCATCATTGGATGCGGTGTTTGAGATCAGGTCTTTGCGCGTCAATAATTATTGAAGTCAGATTATATAATTAAAGCAGGGCAGAGATATGCAACTAATTTTTCGATCCGTCGAGACTCAAGTGTCGCAAAAAAAAAAAAGCCGGCAGTCGCACTTCACCATCCAAGGTATCTATCAACACTTCAGCAGGGTCGAAACAGGGATTAGCAGATAGTCAAATGACAGTAAAGAGAAGGGGTATAGCAGACAGCTTGAGTCTGGACGGGGTCAAACCTACGAGAAAGGTACCGCCACGACACTAACTAGAGCACAGACGCGCTAGTTTAAGCGGTAATAAACAACCATTGTTCAGAAGGATATTAAGCAGAGAATGTAGGATACAGCATATTGATATTTGGCGGACAGGGCAGGATATAGAACAGTACAGAGAGCAGAATGCAGAGACTAGGTACAGCAGGAAGTCGAATTGGTGCACCGAGGATGAGTGTCAGACTACGTCGCGACCAGTTCCCTTTGACACTCAAACAACAGACACCATCATCTTTAATACCTTAGACCAGGCATTCAGATGGAATGCCGGCGGGGAGGTTCCCTTGACTGCAAAAGAAAAATGGCCGGAGCCCTTAAGAAAAATGCCCAGGCTACTGCATTGGGAAAAGGTTCTCGATTGGGCATTTTAGTCGGACCCGGACCGAGGCCAAACCAAGGAACGAAGCGGGGGCGCTAAGATAACTCAAAACAAGAATGTTAACGTAAATTCTTAGTCATATGATGTCATGAGTGGTCTGACAATTAAGTTGGTTCAGAACTGTTCAATTGCACTGCTTCGATGTAAACTGTACTGTATTAAAGTTCTCTTACGAAATAGCACAATCACATACAAAGACACAGTAAAGGTCGAATAGTGCAGGTGGTGGTTTGCTGATACTGACATGATTCTGGAGGAGGGGATCTGGAGGAGTAGAAAGCATGCGATCCAGAACTGGTTCGTGGCTCAGTAGCGTTGAGTTTCCCGAACGAGCATTTGGCTGTCTTTGTTCTCTCTCTCTCGTTCTCTCTTTCTTTCTCTCTGGCTATGGTTGAAGACTCGGTTGGAGCAGGATATAAAGAGAGCGGAAATTGCAATTGTAATTGTATTACATACTAAATCATAGTGTATAAATCACTGTGTCTACAGACTTGACGGAGTTCAGGACTCGATTGTCTGCTACTTCTCGACTGAGGCTTGAATTGGCCAGACTGTTGGCCTGCAATTAATCGATAACAAGCAGTCTGAAGTGCTTATCGCCGCCGATAAGCGAACCTCGCCCTCGACCTCGACTATCGTGCATTCCGTCAAGCAGCTAATCCGTTGTTTGATTTCGAGTGGAATACAGTAGCAAGTCTCATACTGATCATGTTACATACTAGAAATATACGTGTAGACGACTATCCCTTTAGACAGCCCGGTCAAGGTCGGCCGGGATGACTCGTGAAGAGGGGGCGGGTTCTGCAACCAGCAGATCGGTTGCAAACTGGTTTTGTGTGCACGACGCCTCGAAAACATAAAATACCCGCGTCTGCTCTGGACTCTTCTTCCGCGTTTTGCCCTTCTTTTGTTTGCTGTTTGTTGTTTATTGTAGTTGCTGTTGTTGTCGCAGTTATTGTTGTTGCTGTCGCTGACAGTGCAGTCCAACTTGTGTTTCCAAAGCTGATATTTGTGCTCTCGCCGGGTTCCGCGTTTCTCTTCTCATCCAATCGTTCATGTGCCCGTCATAATCCTCCTCCTCTTTCTGCATCTCCTCACTCGATTTACTCACCCTCTTCGCAATGTCAATCTGGGCAGATTCTCTTCAGGCCACTGCAAACACATCTGTAGCGGACCACGCTGCCATCTCGCAATGTAACATGAATGTATGTCGTCGGTTCTACTTTATTGTCGCATATCGCATCCTCCATCATGATCCGCCGTCATGTCTGCCTCTCCATCATCTTAATCGCAATATGATACCTCCTCAGTCTTGGAATACTTCATTTATGCAATTCATCTTGACGCTGTGCGAGGCTGTGCGACGATCCATCTACTGGTTACCATGCTAATCAACCTCTCTAGATGCTCTTCACCTGGAATACCGACAGCGTATGCATCGTCTTTCAATGGTGGCGCATGTACAACAAAGCTACCGTCGCCGTCTCCTTCCTTGGAATTGTCGGCCTCGGAGTCGGCTACGAACTTGTTCGTGAACTCACCCGCCGATATGAATCCTACATTAATTCCGTCTCAAGAGGCGACGATCAACTCTTACCCCTCATCATTAAGAGATATTTCCCCGACAGATCTGTTCGCGATAGACTTATCCTCTCTTTCTTATATGCCTTTCAAGTCCTCTACTCTTTCTTTCTCATGTATGTATTTGCTTTTGTCCTGCTCTTTTACGATTCTTGCTAACGTCATCACAGGCTCGTATTTATGTCCTACAATGGACTCATGATGTTTGCCGTCGTCGTTGGTGCGTTCATCGGCTTCTTTCTCTTTGGAAGCAAGCACCGCGTTCCTACTGGTGAATCAGGAATGTACTACGAGGAAGAAATTGTCGATGTCAAAGGCCACGGCAGCGTCGTCCAAGGAGACTTCAAGAAATCAATGACTCGACCTATTGGTTCATCAGCCGTCCGCGGTGGTACATGCCATTAATTCTTGTTTATTTTTTCTAGCATTTTTCTTTTTTTTCCCGTTTTGTTTAATCGATGAATGGATTAAATTCTCATGCTTTTTGTCACAGTTTATTTTATTACTTTTAGTTGTGTTTTGCGAGTTTCACTTTTGCATGGGTGGTAGAGACTTTATTAACAGGTATCGTCTCGCACAGTTGTTGTTACGGCAAAAGAACAAAATATGCAAATATGTCTTTGTGTCTTTGTTTTTATTTTATCCAGGTGTTAAAACTTTTTTCCTTTTTTTTTTTTTTTACCGTCGTCACAATTATTTTTTTTAATTGTCCTTTTTTTCCTCATGTCATGTTTTTGTCATAAGCGGTTTGTTGACAGTATTTTATTTTCTCTATTTTTTTTTCTTTTAAATTGTTGTTTTATGAGACGGTTTTTAAAAGTTCTATGATGTCGAAACGAGTTTTTTATGTTCCTGCATTTTAGACGATGGGGTTTTTTCTTCTTCTTCTTCTCTTTTTTTCTTTTTTTTCCTATTCCGGCTGTGGTGTTGATGTTTTTTTCTTCTTGCATTAATATTTTTATTTTTTGTGATTTCCCTGGTGGGTCTGGTTTATTTATTTTATTCTTCTTCTTTCTTCTTCTTTTTTTTATATTTTTATTTTTATCGGGTTTTAGTTTCATTTGGTTGTAGGAGGTTGTTGGAGTATGAATTTATAATATTCTTTTTTTCTTTTTTCTTTTCTTCTTTTTTGTAGTATAGATTATTAAATTCTTTTCTATTTCTTAGTTTTGAAATGAAGTCAGCTTTAATCTTTATAAATAAATTTTCTAATATTACCGTAAAGGACCCCTAACAACGAAATATTTCATTGCAATATTATTCTATTATAAAAGAAGGATTTCAATTCAAATTTAAGCTAGACATTCACTATCTTGCCATCTACAATTCAACTTCATCAAACTTCTTTTCGTCACCCATCGCAGTTCGCGCATCATCATCATCATCATCATCACTACCACTATTATCACTATCAGATCCACCAGCCGTAGTCTCTGCGTCTTCAAAATAATCAACGGTAGATGATGACGCATTACTCAAAATACTAGGAGCATGCGCTCTAGCATTTTCTTTAGATGCTCTAGGAGTTATGTCTGAATTGAAATCAACCGCCACTTGGCCTGAAAATGCAGAGCTTCCAATATCACCTGTACCATCACCTGCTTGCTCTGCAAAACCTTCTTCTTCTTTCTCCTCTTCTTCCTCTTCTTCTTCGTATGGAGGTTCGGAATTGAAAGATTCATCATCGTTGCTCTCAGATCGAATAGGTGTCAGAGTCTCAGATGACAGCGTGGCATCTAATGTATCTGGAAGGGGAACTTCCTCCTCTTCTTCACCAGGTTTTTCAGCAGATTCTTCAGCAGGCTCTTCCTCCTCTTCTTCAACAGGTTTTTCAACAGAGTCTTCAACAGATTCTTCAGCAGGCTCTTCAGCAGGCTTGTCGACTAGCGTAGGCTCTGGCTCTGGATCTGGTGTTGGCTCTGGCTTTGGTTCTTCTTTCATTTCTCTGACAACTGGAGCAGGTACAGGCGTGGTAGGCTTCACTGGTGTAGGGATTGTCTTTTGTTGAAAGACAGAGCTACGAGAAGGAGTTGAAGCTGGTCCTGCAGGCTTTGCAGCTTGACGAACAGCTGGTCTGAGTTTTGGATCAGCATTCAAATAGTATCTAAAAGATACAGACCGTTAGTATCAAAATCAAAACCGGCAATGGAAAAATAAGAATGAGAAACATAGAGAAGGACATACCCTCTAACACCAACAATTCTACCTTCACTTTCACAAGCTCGTAACCATTCTGGTCCAACGATTGGAATATTAGTTTCCATTGCACGTTCCCATTGCGGTCCGAATCCTTCAACGCAAATAAAATGCGTAGTATCAATTCTAACTCGATCTTGTAAAGGTTTTGCTCCAATTCTAGCGACAGTTTCTTCAAGCATCGCGCGATCTTCATCACTGACGACTCCCAGACAACAGGTAATTCCACTAAGATCAGTCATTTTGTGAGTCTTCACTGTTACTTTATCGGAAATATAAGTTCCCGCTGAAGTCACGAGCTCGAGATGGAATGTATATGCGGTATCAATAGACAATCCGGATAATTTTGTAGAAGTGTTCGTCATTGGAGAAGGGATTTTACCCAAGCGAGTGTTATTTCTAAATAACGAAAGAGAGCGAAGACTCGCAGTAGCTAAATCCAATGGATCCCATTCTAAAACGATTGATGTTTGAGTAGCATTACGAACACGCAATTGAGGACGAATAGGTGATCTTTTTCCATACAATTCATAAATATTAGCTTGTAATGCATCAAATTCTTTCTGTTCCTTTGCTTCAGCTTCGAAATCTTGAGTACAATTAATCTTAACAATAGATCCTGCTTGAACTGAAGATGGAAGTAAAATCGAGGGAAATTCAATCAAATGATGGTCAGTTGTAAGAAGAACAGCAATGCTGGCATCTAATTTTCCAACAGTTAATGAAACTTCAACCATTTTCAGTTTACCAAATAGTGCTAGATTAATGATTAAATCTATATAACTATATCTGTCTATCTGTTGCAGATGATAGAGCAGAATATGATAAAGTGGTAAAAGTCCAGGCGCAAGGGGCGCAGGCTCGAAAAGCCGCCGCAGCCAGTTACGTCAGTCTGTCAACATACTAATATACCCTTCTTATTTACAGTAAATTCATATTACCACGATTTCCAGCTGAGTATACTTTGATTTATTATATAGCGTAATTCTATATTAAATTACTAATTGTAAAAGAAAACAAAAAACACCGAGAAAAAGGCCAAGTCCCAATTAACCCAATTTATATGCAAACATAAAAACAAAATAAAAACCACAAATAATAGAAATACCCAAGACCGTAATTCCATGCTACCAATAACAAAACTAAAACAAAAGCACACTGGTCCAGCTTTATGATATAAAGAGGCTAAGAAATACTTCAAGAACACATAGTATACAAAAATTCAAGCGCCTTTGCATCACCGCGACAAGTAGTTTTATCTAATAATTCAGGCTCAGAAGGAATAATGACATGATTTTTGATACCAAATTCCACAATTTGATATTGACCTGCACAAAGCAGCATATCAGTTATATCAGCTTCAATCTCAACTAATCCGCCGTATCTTATTAGTATTAATAATATTCTTTGTCTTATTGAACATGAATTCCCCATCGTAGATTGATATAGTTTGATTATCGATGGTTCAGTTTCTTCATACGTTTCTTGCTCTGTTTCAATTGGATCTGCATAAAAGTTCTCTGCAAGAGTAAATGCTGACATATTTGGATTCACAGGCTTTCCTCCTCTCGCCACTAAATACTCTAGTAAAGCAAGCTTCTCATGTGTGAACGGAGGTGCTGTAAGTCGAGGAGAAAGAGGCTCTATTAAAGGATCCTTGATATACCCTCCATTAACAGCTTCGCATACAAGTTCCTTAGTAACAAACGATCTGTCATATATCGACCCGTTGAAACTAGGCGCATGTTTGAATAACTCCACAAGCACAGCGAGTTTCATATACGGAGTACTTTTCAATACCGTATTAAGCATTCGACAAACTATTGGCAGTTCCGGATTTCGCGAGTAGATAAATATCGTCTGCAATATTTCCGTGGGTAGAGTTTGCAAGCAAGCATGTTGGAAATGAACTTGCTTATGTCGTTTAGCATTTTGAGCACGTATTTCAGTTGCGGTGGCAATGTATGCCGTATATAATGAGCGCTAGAGAATGTTAGTGAAAAGTACCCTGTAACAAGAGTAGAATAAAGACATACTTGTTTCCGCTTTATCTTATGAAGACTGATACCAGGACTTATAAATCCCATTTCGCTGAGTTTGTTCATAAATTGAAACGCCAGATCAAAAAAAACTTCCTGTGTCAGGCCCGTGTTTACGATTTATTCACGTATATGTCCTCTTTCGAACGTGGTAAATTTCATTTGCAAGATTACACACAAATATCCAAACTAAACAGCAAATGTGAGAAGAAAGAAAATAATCAAATCTGGTTTTTGTTCTATTCAATCAAGTAAATGAGATCGCGAGCACCAAGAACACGGGCAAGAGCTTACATAATTGTCCCTGCATAAATATGACGCTGTTAGTGCTACAGAAGTTTAAATTAATATACTCAAATATGAAGAACGTCAAATCAGACAAGACAATAAATTGTATAAATGCTTTAATAGTTGTGAATGCAGTTTAATTTATAGTTGGATTTGACTAAAGTATTTGATTTGCTGAGTAAAATATTGATGGCAAGTAAGGAGGTTTCTTGTATTTTATAAAAACACAGTTGTAAATTTCACATGTTAACACCACTTTTAGATCTGATTCCTCAACGCAGTTAATGTGATTAAAAAACAAATACTTTATAACAATTGAGAAAAAATTGAAAAAAAAAACTCGGATTTGTTGATTTATGAGAATAGTATTATCTTGTTTTTGATGCTTCGGTGGAAGACTTTAAAAGTCGGTGGAGATTCTTCATTGAAGTTTCTTCAATTTCGAATATATAAATCATCATTGCATTCACCGCCGATATTTTCTCGTCGTCAATATAGTAATGCAAGTCATGACTCTTTGGATTCAAATGGTGCGGTTGATCCTAATATCATTCCGAATTTAAATTCAGCTTTGTCAGATCTTCTTCAACGATCAAGTACTCGAGCACAGCATCCTACAAAAGAGCACTTTTATGGACAAATTGTAAACTGGATTCAGGATCCAGAGATTCTGGAACTTGGACCAGCAATGGGAAAAGATGAACGGTTGAATGGAATGTTTGCGGATGAATATCTCATGTCTCCATATATTTCTGCCAGTAATAAAACTAAATATAATAACTTGTTGGACATTTGTCGTGCTTCTGATGATAGTTTACCACAAGTTGAGATAGCATTAATTGAAAAGAAACGCAAAAAAAGAAACCAGTGGCAGATTTCTGATCATATTCCTGAAGATGAGCAGCTATTAGACGAAGCATCTGATAAACTAAACATCGACTCTGAGTTTACTCTACAAAATGTCAATGAACGACGGAACGATGCATTGGAAAATCCTACGATTGACGAGATTGGTAGTCTCTTTTCCACCGCAAAATTATCAGCACCAAAGCCAAGAGAAGAGAATTCCGAATTTTTGTACCCTCCATCAATTAGAGGTACAGCAAATGTACAGACCCAGCTTGAAACATTTTGGACTCGATTTAGTACGTTAATGGAGCAATGCATAACGTTATTAATTGATATCTCGCCATCGGCAAAAGATAAACCATACGAGAAATCGACCGAAGAAATGGAATATGAAAAGATACTAGAATCACTACATCTTCAACCTATCAAAGTTTTTAGAAGTAGACCTGCTTCATCTGAACCTATACCCGAACGGCCTGATGTGTTTACTATGGAAACTTTTGTCGGCTATTTACATAACTTAGTTCTCCATGACTATCAAGCAGATTCCATGTTTGGAAGATTTGGATCTATTTCAAAAACAATTCAGGGACTTTTCGATCTTACAAATACTGAGACTGAGAAATTCCGTACTACAGCTACATATAATTATGCAATTTTATACTATGCGGAAATGAGAGGTCCTCGGCAAGCACTCGAACTTTTTTGTGATATGGTTATGGTTGGTGTACCACCAAATACAGCTACATTTAATTATTTACTCAAGTCATGCATTAGATCTCAGAATTTATACGTTGCGTCTAGATTATTATATTTGATGCGATATTTTTCTGTACCTGCAAATATGGATACATGGAAGATAATTCTCTACTGTGCTCCAGGACCTAGGTTTAAGCTTGAGATTATTCGACAAATGTTATTGCAAGGATATGATATTGATAGTGTTATGGTTAATGAATTTTTCCGAGAAGCAGCACAGTTTTTACCACCGCGAAAATTAACAGAATTTGCCGCCAACAACTTCTCTGGAGTTTGTAATATTGCAAATGTTAATTCACTTATTCGGGCATTGCTCAAACCTGGAACTAGAAATGATATCTGTGAAGCTTGGAAGTTTTTACAATATATGATTGCAAATGAAAACATTAAACCAACAATAGGAACATTGAACATTTTATTACATGCAAGTATAAGAACGCGAAGGCCAGATTGGATGTTTGGGATGGTTTCATCATTAACCGCAGAACACGATATCAAACTTAACGCAGTGTCGTATCATCATTTAATCCGAGGTGTTTTAAGAGTTGGATTTCACGTGAATTCAAATTTAGTTATTGAAATGCTTTATAAACAAGCAAGAGCTCAAGGTATTGAACTATTAGGTTTAACTCAAATTGTATTGAAAAGACCTGAACTTTGGTTTCGAATTCTTCAGAATAATATTGAAGAATTGAATTTACAGGAAACACCAATAACTTCTCAAAAGCGATCTGAAGTGGAATCAGACTTGAAATTGGATGCAAAGAGGTTATACTCGAAAGATCCTTTTAAATTTGATCTTGGTTCTGATTTAAATGAAAATCATAAATATTTATGGCAAGCTTGTATGGATCACCTAACTTGGTCGCCATCATCACCAACATCAGACTATATTCCTCTACATATCATCAAGCTTCAAAGTAACAAGCGGCCAGAGGGATGGAAAGAGCGATACGTTGTTGCTCGGGCGTTGGGCACATTACCATTAGGTATTGGCGAACTTCGATATTGTCGCAAAGATGCGGTTGGCAGGCCACGCTTTCTTCCATTAGCAGATGAACAAACCACAAGAGATCATTATCGGGGGTGGAGACCAAATCACGCTGCGTTATCAAGGCTAATTGCGGAAGCAGACAAAGCAAGTACTAAATACGTGTTAAAGCAACGACACCAGATTTCACAGATACGAGGTGCGCGATATTTAGCGGAAAGACGAGCTAGCAGAGACCGACAAAATCGAATGGGACATAAACTGAGATTAATTCACAAGATGAATGGTTTAGACTGGGAATTGCCCAAGGACCTTTGAAAAGGAATACTCGTACATTTAACTGTCTATATCGTCTGTATATAATAGTAATTACTTGGTCTTTTCGAGGGGGGGCGGATCATCGGCGCGAGAATAAGCCTGAAAAGAGCAAACTCAAAACACGTCTCAGACGCTTTAAACTTTCAAAACATGTACTCAGAGTAGAAAACCTTAATTGATGGGTGATCAGACACGTTTGAGATTGAACAACAAAAAGTTCCAGACAGAAAGCAAAGTCTTGCGAATATTTAATACAGTTCCGTAGAGAGTAATTTAATGTAGACAACAATGAACATAAACAGATGCTAAACCAGAGAAGAAGCAGAATGCTGAGCAAGGACAAAGCAGCCAAAAATTACGCCTTGGAACGCCGATCAGTGCATAATTGACCGATCTTCGCCTTTTAAAAGATTTCGAACAGCGAACAGACTGTTCAAAGTTTTGTCTATAAAAGCAGCTCTGTTTTCCTCTGCTTTCTTCGTTCTCACTCTTTCATTACAAGTATCACATCATTTTTACATTGCAGAAAGAGAAATATGGCTGAAGAACAGAGAGAAGCTACGCCTGAAAACGCAACTATCTTGCAGGCGTTCGAGTGGTATATTCCCGGTACGTTATTGATCTGTCGCGGTTTTCGTCTTGGGTTTCTCTAATCTGGCCCTTTTTTGTCATTTAATTTATAGACGACCAGACTCATTGGTAAGTGTATATAGTAATTCATGATTCCCGGTTTATGTTCGTGTAATTGATGCTGTTGGGATCAGGAAACGATTGGCTCGCGATGTGGAAAAATATAGCGATATGGGAATCACGGCAATGTGGATTCCTCCTCCGTGCAAAGCTTCTTCTCCTTCAGGAAACGGCTATGACATGTATGCATAATTTCATTGTCACTTATATTGTATCGACAGAATTACTAATTACCAATCGTATAGCTATGATCTTTGGGATTTAGGTGAATTTGACCAAAAAGGATCGACAGCGACAAAATGGGGAAATAAAGATGATCTTCTTGAATTATCCACCGCAGCTGAAAATTGCGATGTTTTGCTATACGCTGATGCTGTTTTGAATCATAAAGCAGCTGCTGATAAGACTGAGAAGTGCCTTGTAGTTGAAGTTGATCCCGAAGGTATGCATTTCTGTAATCACCCTTGTTTTTCTCGACGCGCATCATTTGCTGATATCTTCATATGCTATATGTAGATCGTACAAAGACAACGACTGAACCGTATGAAATTGAAGGCTGGCTTGGTTTTGACTTTCCAGGCCGTGGTGACAAATACTCTGCAATGAAATGGCACTGGGAGCATTTCACTGGAACGGACTACAACGCCGCCAATGAAAAGACTGCAATCTACAAAATCCTCGGTGATAACAAAGAGTGGGCTGAATCCGTTGATCAAGAAAAAGGAAATTTTGACTATTTGATGTTTGCGGATATTGATCATGCTCATCCTGAAGTTAAGAAAGATATTAATGATTGGGGTGTTTGGATGGCGAAATTACTTTCACTTCGAGGCATGAGATTTGATGCAGTCAAGCATTTTTCCGAAGAGTATCTTCATGAATTTATTGAGCATTTAAAATCTAATGTTAAAGAGGATTTTTTCTTTGTAGGTGAATTCTGGAAAGATTCGTTATCGGATATGACTTCATATCTTGATCGCATGGAAGGTACTAAGTTTAGCTTGTTTGATGCTCCGTTAGTTTACAATTTTTCTGAAGCTTCTAAAACGGAATCTTATGATTTGAGAAAAATTTACGACGGAACACTTGTTCAAGATCGTCCTGTTGCAGCTGTTACTCTTGTCATGAATCATGATACTCAACCTCATCAAGCACTGGAAGCTCCTATTGAAGGATTCTTCAAGCCTCTTGCATATGCTTTGATTTTACTCAGACGTGAAGGATATCCCTGTGTATTTTGGGGAGATTTGGAAGGCATCTCTGGAGAGTTTAAAGAGGAGCCTAGTTGTGGCGGACAGCTTCCGGATTTGATTCTTGCGCGGAAATTATACGCTTATGGCGATCAAGATGAGTACTTTGATTTTGCAACTTGCTTAGGATGGGTTCGACGTGGTACATGGGACAAGCCTAATGGAATGGCAGTCGTTCTTTCAAACGCTGGGCCTGGAGAGAAGCACATGTTTGTTGGCGAAGAACACAAGGGTGAAGTATGGACTGATGTTCTCGGTTGGCAGGAAGGTGAGATCAAAATTGGTGATGATGGCTTTGCTACATTCACATGCCCTGCTGTATCTTTAGCTATCTGGGTTAAAGATGATGCGCCAGGAAGAGATCAATTTGGGGTACTCAAGGCTGGAGTTGGGTATGGAAAGGAGTAGCAGAGATAGATGAATACGAATTGATTGCAGAAACAAGAATAGATTAGATATGAGAAAATAAAACACCGAAAACACCATTCAAAGTAATACAATAGCAAAGAGCAAACAAAACCCCGTAAATTGAAAGATATGAAGAATACTAATTTTCACGCCATTGGTGGAAACATTTCGTGCACTGTAAACTGCATATTAGTATAATAATAGACAACCAAAACAACGACAATCAACACATACTCTATAAAACGTAGTCATAGGTTCATCAGCACTTCTAATTTGAAGCTGAAAAAAGTATGCTCTCGCATTAGAACAATCAGCAATCGGACATTGCGCTGTAATCAATAAAGCAAATTAATCAGTTACTAAATAATCATCACGCATATATATATAGTAAACATACCCGCAGTTTGATCAGCATTATCCCAAGATCCAGCACCACCCAAAACATCGTCAAGCTGTTTTCGTTTCATTGCTTTTCTTTCGTATATTTCCATTTTATCGTGGATTGGAAATTCATAAGGACAGGTTTTACATTCAAATCTGTAATTTCCTGCTGAAGATCTCGAGATCTGGAACGAAAACAAAGATTTTCTTAATGTTAGTATAATAATACCTAAATTTATATAAGAAATTTATATAAGAATATTTAATTACCATTAATAAATTTGTACAATCAGGACAGAATGTAAGCATGATGAATGAATTGTATATTGTTTATATCCTAAATAAAATCAAGACAAAAAATAAAAATTAAAAAAATACATGTAAAAACAAAGTTTCCGTTTGGGAGTAAAAAGAGCCAAAATTCTGATAATCACCTCCTGAATCCTCAACTTACAAATACTCAATGGACTCTTTTTAATCCACAGATAAATGCACAGAGAGAAAACAAAATACACACAGATCTAAAGGAAATGGCGCGGGAAGCAAAAGAAATATACTGCATTTGCAAAAGACCCGATATGGGCCTTTGGATGATTGGTTGCGACTATTGCGACGAGTGGTTTCACGGCAAATGTGTAGGAGTCAATGAAGAAGATAATGATCTTATTGAGTCTTATTGCTGCGATTCTTGTACTAAAAAGAACCTTGGAACATCGAGTTTTAAGCGGAAATGTCTATTGCCTAGTTGCAGACGACCTGCGATATTTGAAAAGGACGAAAAGTCAGGAAATGTGATTAAGAAATCCAAATACTGCAGTGCAGAACATGGCGTTGAATGGTTTAAATTAAACATTGAAATGCATTCCAATGATACAGATGATGGCTTTAGAAATCAAGCAATTACTTCTTCTGAGCTAGCTGCGCTACTGAAATCCACTGCCGGCTCGTTATCAAGATTTAAACTACTCGGAGAACATATTCAACTTTTACCGCGATCAACTTCACAATCTGCGACTCCAATGACAACTCGAACTCCAACACCTACTCCAAAAACAGAAGATTATGAACTCTTCCTATCTGAAGAACGACAAAGATTAAACGCATTAGCAGCAGAACGAAGAGAGACGTACGATCAACTACGTTACATTGAGAATAAATCTACCTATATCGACTACGCTAAACTCCTTGCGAGCGCTCACAAAACAATATGTGGCTTCGATCGTAAATTGGTATGGGACGACGCAGACTGGCAAGAATGGTGCGACTCTGAAGAAGGAAAGCAAGCGCTACAGAGAATAAAAGCATTTAAAACCAGTCAGGAGGAAAAGAAAGTCAAACTAATGATCCAGCTCGAGCAGGAAATGCAGCAACAATTACAACAACAGCAGCAACAACAACAGCAACAGCAGCAACAAGAACAACAACAACAACAAACAGAAAACGCAGACAAAAAACCAAAGCGAGGAGGCGGAAGAAAGCGTAAACAACAGATTCAAGTCCCGTTAGACTTACGGAAATTACTTGAAATTTTAGGTGGCGATGTCGACGAACGCGAAAAGAACGACGACGAGGTGTGCATGCTGGAAAAGAAACGCTGCTCGCGACATGGAAACTGGCAAACTATTCGAGCTGAAGAAGTAGAACTCGATGAACGTCTTGCTAGAAATACCTTGGCCAAAAACGAGGCTGAAGAACTGGCAATTACAAAAAGAGCAACTGCTCGAAAGCTCAAAGATAGTACAAAGGACGGTGGACGTTGCATATCTGTAAATTAGCCAGGTTTGTTTGAACAATTTACATACATTACAGAGTCTTCATAATTTAATCAAGTAGATAATATTTGTTCGATAAATGGTTTTTTTTCTCTTTTCATATCAGTAGATATATAAATTACAAAAACATAGCGCTTAATATAAGACAAAAAAAAACCATTAAATATAAAAAGGAATTTCCCTATGCCCGTTTTTTAAACACTCTTCCGTTTCATCGTTCCTTGCACGTTCACTGCCACCCGTAGTTTTTCTTTTTTACACCAACAATCTAGTAACCAAACGCCGCCAACTTCTCGCTAACCTCTCCGGCAACCTCCTTCTTGGCTGCGGCAATCTTAGACGCCTCAGATTTCTTCTTAGCATAGAACGCCGCCGACTTGACCTTCCGTCGCTCCTCGAGACGAGAGACAACGTCTTGATATTTCCAGCCAACCTCGTGACTCAACCGGCCGACGGTGGTGTATTTGCGACCGGGCTTCAATCTGAGGACACGGAGAGCCTGGGGAACGACAACGCGCTTCTTCTTGTCGTATGGTGGGGGAACACCCTCGAAAACTTTTAGGCGCTCCAAGGCAGCCTTACCACGGGCGGTCTTGTGGGCGATCATTCCACGGATGGTCTTGTACAAGATACGGGAAGGAGCGCGGAAGTGGAAGGGACCACGGGTCTTGTTGAAGCGGGTTCCCTTGCGAAGGTAGGCGTGGTATTTGACTATATTGGATGGTTAGTCTGGTGTTTTCCACTGTACTCATTTGTTTACAAAACATTTATCAAGACATACGCTTAGCACGGAAGAACTCGCCAGAGATGTTGAGATCCTCTGTTCTGACGACGACGATGCGCTGTCCGTTAAGAAGCTGCTTCGCAATGATGGAAGCAAGACGTCCAAGGAGATGTCCCTTGCCTATTTAAATACATCAGCACTTGCTCACTGCTTGTTCCGGTCTGGTCTGATATATCTCAAACCCGCATCACGACCGACAAAACATACCGTCAATGACAATAACCGATTCAAAAGTGCTCATTATGAAGAATCAACAAATAACTACGACTTGCTTTGCTGGAGAAAGAAGTCCTTTTTTGCTGAGTTGCCGACCGGAGTGTTGCTGGCTGTTGTTGGTGGTTGGTGGTAGTAGAGTCCTCAGATGCCTTTGGGACGATGTCGATAACCTGTGCGCCAACCACCGCCCGCGGCACAGACACCGCCTGTCAAGAGCGTGACTGCGTTTTGCTGTGTAGGGCTAAACCCTACACATGACTCAGCAGATGGCACATCCCCTGCATAACCATCACGCAGTTGTGCACACGCTTGGGGCATCACGCGTCGTTATGTTATCCAACGAGCGCGAGCACTTACTTCTCTGAGTTCTCCCCCGGTCTCCACCAGGCAAGAGCATGTCGCAGCTGCTTGGTCTCTTCCCGTCGTCCTGCATTACGGCCGTCGCGGGAAGCGCATCGGATGCTGCTGCCGTGACTATGGCAATGCATGTGCTTGCAGCTGAACTGGTGTCGAGACGCGAGGCCGAAGCTGTGTGGATTGACGCGTTAGGCAGTTTCCAGGTCTTTCTTCTTCGTGATATCATTCTTCGCTATACATCAATCTCTGCGAGCGATATAAACACTGTGTCTGACAGAGTCTCTGTTGTGCGTGTCTTTGATGCAACAGGTTTGAACGAGGCGCTTTCTGAACTTGAAGAGAATGGCTGCCATTTGCTCATCATCGATGGCTTCAATTCTATATTCTCGGCTGCAATGAGGAATAATCAAGCAAAAGGTCATCTGGACATGGTCAGTGTATTAAAACGCACAAAGCGGCTTTCCAAAAAACACGACACTGTCACTGTGGTTAGATATACCCTTAATCTCTAATCTGACCTCACTCTATACAACTACTACTAATACAGCTCTCATTCTTTTCCTCAGCTTCTCACTTCAGCAGTGCGTACCTCTGAAAACACCCTCCAGTCTCAATTCGACGCCGTACCTCTAAAACCATCTCTTGGCCCTTCTTTCCTTTACAATATCGATCGATGCGGCTTGTTGTATCGCGAAACTTCGTCAAAGTCTCATATCTTTGAAGTCCTAGCTGATCGATGGAGCTCTTCTGAAGGTGATCTTATATCTCTATATATCGTATGCTTTATCTCGTATACTTTTCATGTTCTACAACTTACTTTCATAGGACAAAACTCATTGCGAACTGTGCTCTTGACCGTATTTATAAAATGCAAACTAACAAAATAAAAATAAACACATAGCAATAACAAGACAAAGATGAATAATAAAGAAGAACCAAAACATAGTAGTCACATAATATATATACGCCATTTAGCAATTTTACCAATTCTCCGTCCTTGTAATAGTACTATATACACACCTCTACCACGCTACTCGAATAGGTTTGTGTGTTCGTGATTTTGAACTTAATGCAACATGGAATATAACAGGAAAATCCTTATCTGCAATGGATGAATGAGCTGCATCAGGTTCTATAAATATTCGTTAGTATATATACATATATATACATATATATGAAAAGCAAAAAATTAATGCGAATGAAAACACTTACTCTCTCTTCTAACTATTTCCGGACTCCACGGACTAACCAATTCTTCTTTTATATCATTTGCAAGTTCAGTAGTTTCCAAAGCTTCAGTTACTACAGCACGGTCAACATGGACATTTTTGCTATTCCCATTAGTTTTTCCATTTGTAACTCCATTTGTGAGTCCACCCTCTTCATCGGAATTCTCTTCAAAACCCTCAAGTTGGAGTTTTGCGGAAATCTCTTCACAAGGAATTATCTCAGCTTCAACTTTCTCTGATAATATTCCTTCCTTGGATGTAACAGCTTTAGGTGGATTTGTAATTATGAAATTCCAAGCATTCGATGCTTTGTGCTTTGCAATATCAGCCATAACTTGCTGCTGTAATGTGTCAATCTCAAGCTTTGATGCCACTGCTGAAAAATAAGTCAAAATAACACTATCAAGAACTATCAAATTTTTTGATTGAATTTTAATCTGGCCTCTTCCATTTAAACCCCACATTTGGTTATGAACAATTTCTTGTAAATGTAAAATCATCGGAAGACCATGTATGATTCCAACTAATCCCAATGAATCAATTACAGTTAATAAAACTGCGTTGATAATACAGTAGTCCTTTTCTGAATTACTCTCTTGTAATGCATAGCTATATAACGCCAAATGCAACTTTGCCAAAAACCCAGATTTTGCAGAAACTGTCTTGCCAATAGCAAACGCATCGCTATCATCGGAAGCACCTTCGACCTTTAAATAAGTTAAAAGAGCGTCAACATAAGCAAACTGTAATGCTTGATTGGAATCAGTTAAAGCCCACTCGGTATCATCCCATGCATGAAGTGGGATCAGATTACGCTTAACTCCGCTTTCAACACTGTTAGCAATCTGAATGACCTCTTTCACTACTCTCAGCCCAATCACAATAACATCCTTGTCTGCCGATACATAGCGTCTACTCTTTGACAGGTATTTTTCCAGATTAGTGTATGAGTTGACAGTAGATGGAGGACCGGAAGGATCTTCTATACTTATTCGAGTATTTCCAGCAGCTGTAACTGTAGTTGACCCATCCGTGACGCCGGCTGCACTTGACGACGAGGGACGAATGTTTTCAAGAACTTCGGTAACCATATCTGAAATTTGATTTGAATAGTAAATATGAGAAGCAAGGTCAGCGGAAGCCATTGCGAGATTATCAATCAAGACCTTCTTCTCCGGATCCAGCGAAGAAGAAGGTAGACGACGCTCGATGAGTCCAAGAATCTGCCCGAATAATATATGCAACACGTCAATTACGGATAATCCGGCCAAGTTGACGCTGGCGGATAGAATAGAAGAGATGAGCTTTGTGACGACAAGTTTCTGCTTTGTGTCATCGTCAGATAGTGATGCCAGAGTTTCGAGTAGACTGCGCAAGACGACAAAACGGCTTTGAACAGGCGTCCATTGCGCCATGAGATCGACCATGCTTGTGGCCCATACGTCGTTTTTGGAATGCTCAAGGATGAACCTAATGACGGAGAGAGACGCATATCGCACTTGTGAAGGAGCAGAGTCTGCCGACTCAAATAGCTTGCGAAGCGCCTGCAAAGCAATCAGGTTTGCCTCGCTTTCAGCATCAAACTTATCTTCGGCTGCATCGGGGTCGACTGACGGCCGCTGACTGGCATTGCTTGACCGTGGAACAGCGTCTGGACCACCAGCAGAAATCAGAGCTTGCAATCTTGTGTTGATAGCAGGGAGATTGTCAGTGTCGTCTGTGTAGAGCTGGTTGAGGATCGTTGGCGCAATGATTTTGATTTGCTCGTGGAGCTGGCCGTTCAAGGAGTAGATTGCTTCCGAGGACGCGATCGAGCGGGCAGCGCGCAGGCAGACCAAAGTCCAGCTGTTGTCGCCCGCAGGTGACTTCCGCTGGCCGATTGACATGTACAGTTTGAGCAGGCGGACAAACTTCTGAAGAAACTGCTGGTCGTCAGCGAGCAGACCGCCGTCGTGATGCTGGCAAAACGCATGGAAAGTTGCCTCAGCGTGCTGACACAGCGCCAGATCGTTCGACTCGAGCACAGTCGTGAGAATCGAAACAATGTTGTCTGCAAACAAGTTGAGGTCCGCCGGGCACCGGTCAATCAGCGCGCGCGATATGTCGAGGATGACCTGCACATTTCCCGCCCGCGCATGCCACACGTCAGAACGCGCTTTCTGCTCGAGGAACCGGCCAACTTTAACCAGCTTCAACCGGCGCGAGGACACGTAGTAAAGCAGATACGAGAGCTCGCTTGTGTTTGGTGACTTTTCTGACGAGCGGCCGCCGGGAAAGCAGCGCAGAATTAGACGCTGGTGCTTTGGGCGAAACTTGTTACGCATCGCAGGCACGAGACCGCACGAAAGATCAAGGCAAATTAAACTGGAGGCCACGGCGTTCAATTCAACTTCTCCTGCAATCACCGCGAATGCAGAATATACAATGGGAAAACCGACGAGGGGGGAGGGGGGAGAAGTACAGTTACTTGCACGTATCAGACTGGCATCAAGGAGACAGCCGATAAAGGTTTAGCCTCTTAGACCCGTGACAAAGCACTTAGTCAGCCTAACCTACACGCATCTGCCTAAAGAGGCATCTACAATACTCACTATTATCGTATTATACTGCTGCTATCTTCATACAACTGCACCACCACACTCGTGCACCAAAAAAATAAAAGAAATGATTAAAAACCACATATAACCCTCTTGTACACTCAATCACGCGAAAATCGAATAGCAGTGCGTCAAGATAGTGCTTACCACTACTGCATGTGCTTCGGCTTCTGACGCTTGCCCACCTAACAGCAATGTTCCCCATTCCATCGCCAAATTGCGAATCGTCATCTTGTTCGACCGGAAATTATCCTGCACACGCCACAGATGCAAAATCAAGTATCGCAGAGTAGTGTAATTCGCATCCGGCAGCTCATTCACAAGCAAATGCATACTATCTCGTCGCACATTCTCGTCTGGGATCTTCGATGCCTGCACAAACTTGTCGTACGAAATGTCCGTGAACAACGAGTCTGGAAGCGCCCGGAAATACCACTTGAGCGCAGTGCCAACAGCGTACACATCATTGTGGAACATCACGGGATCGCTCAAATCCACATATAGCGGATTATTGATCTCAAACAGACTCTGAATTCGTTCAATTTCTTCTGATGATCCTCGCACGCTGTAAATACCCTCTCTATCAAGTCCATACTTATCCACCGCCTCAATGCATTTCAGCACAAACGCAGGCGCAGTAACATTTTCAACATTAAGCTGAACACGCTCATCCTCCATCAAAACCTCAAGCGGAACTCCGAGTACTCTTCCATACTGCGACGCAGGCATACGGGCTGGTTCTGGAGTCATTGCTTGCGACGGCTGTGCACTTGGTCCGTTTGCTGCCGGCACCGGAGGAATCGGTATCGATACATACGGCGAGTTTGGCGCTACTGTCGCCGCAGCTGGTACCGGTGGTGCAGGTGCAGATGTGGGGGCTGAAGCAGGCTTGACTGTTTCATCAGGCAGCAGCATTGACGTGGTCTTATACTGTGACGAAGATGATGACGAACCCTGATTGGGACTAGAGGTCGGCGCCACAGAAGCAGTCGACGCAATAAACTTCTGTGACCCAGCTGCAGGAGACGAACTAGGCTTGGAGACTGAAGCAGAGATTAAAGATGACAATGCTGCAGCAGAACCGACCCCAGCAGAGACCGACCGAGCACCTGAAGCCCGTGGAGAGTTTGAAGTTGCTTCATTTGGCCTTACCGAGGAGGAACTGTTGTTCATTCCGCTAGAAACAGCTTTGTGTTTAACAAACTCAACCTCTTTTCGCCGTAAAAGCTTTGCGCTGCCTTCGTGAAGAATATACTTGGCGAAATCACCATCGTTATCCACCTCATTTGCAACCTCAGAAATACTCCGCGCTACACAATGTTAGCAACTAGCTAAGGGAAAGCATTCGAAGTGAATTCTTACCTCCATATTCATCAAGTTTCATAGGACTAACAGTCAAACCTTTACTAAGATAAAGAGATTCGCACAAATTGGCGTATCGTTGAAACTGTAATGTCAAACCAGAATCAAATGTCTCGAGAGTAGTACGTAACTGCCGAACTGTATCTGGTCTTTGGACGTTCAGCAAATCACGTAACATAGATTGAGCTGTTTGAACTTTTAATTTGTATTCAGCTTCCGCAGCCGCGACTTTTTTCTGTAACTCTTCTTCGTGCTAAAAATAACCGCAAATATTTAGTATTGGGCGGTAAACATCGAAAGTAGTAATTAAAAACTCACCTGGGGACCTGTTTTAGAATTTTTGAACTTGTTTAAAGATCTCTTTGTAGGATCACCAGTTCTCACACGATCAAATTCTTCTGCTAACGCGTTGTATTTTGCTTGCATTTTATTTGCCGCCTGCTCTGCATCAATCACATTTTTTTCATCTTTCAAACCTCTTTCTTTCAACATTTTTCGCGTCCGCTCGGTCTCCTTTACGAGTTCCTGAACATGGTCATGCATATAGCTTATGGCAGATGCGAATTTGGCGCTATGATCGCCGAGTTGTTCGTGCATTCGCAGCGTTTCGTCGAAACGCGCAGAAAATGAGTCTTGCCGGCCGTCGGGTTTGCGAATGGTTTCTTGTGTTAAACGTACAAGTCGCTTGAGAGCTGCATAGCACAGAAGAAGAGATGATTGTTAGCTATAGGGTCACACGATCGTAGATCAGCGAGAGGGAGGTGCGTACTGGCAGCGTTATCATCCTCCGCCGACGCGCGTTTTTTGAGAAAAGCCGAGAAGTCCTAGATAAAAAAAGAGAAAAAAGCTGTGAGATTCCGCAGATAATAAAGAGATATTGTATATAATCTAAATTACGGACAGCCGTACTTTTCCGGATCCAATACTGAGTTTCAGACGCTTGAGGAGCATTTCAACGCCGGCCTATAATCAACCCACGCGTTTCATTAGCATTCATATCGTGTATACGCAGTCAACTAATAGGCAAACAAACAACATACGTCTGAATGCAATAGCGCGCTGAGACGCTCCTGCTCGTAAGAATTGTGAATGTCCGAGGTCAGAGTCGCTGCAGGCGCAGGCGAGACGGCCGCGAGATCTGGCGTACTTCCAGCTGTGTCTGTCATCGTTTCGACTTCACTCACAAAAATACAAACAGCCTTAAATCAGAGTATTTCCAGCACTGAATTGACGGTTTTGGGGGCAAAATACAGGCGCGACGACGTGGTTTGAATGATGTACGCTAAAATTCCCAAAATAACCCTTGCCTGCCTCGTCCACGCAAATAGGCCTCTCCACCAGAATACTTTTAGCAACACGCAGAATGACCGCGACAGAGCGAGAACAAGAGCAAAAGACTGCGCTGGAAAGAGCTGTTGACCAGCTTATTAGCCTTGGACACGAACTCACGACCTCTTTTGTGCCGGAGGTCAGGTTTGCGCCGACAGCGCTGCAGTTTCTTCGGCAGGTGCACTCCAACTTTCCCATTATATACCGGGGTAAGACGTATTCTGGCAGTGCAATTGACATTTTTAAATAGATTGCTGATATTTAAGTGTTGCAGCAGCGGCATTCGAATGGCCAGCTTTTGATCCGAGTTCAGGGCGCAAGTGGTCGAAACAGTACTTTCTTGATACATTGGCACTCTCCACCGTTCAAGTGGCCGAAACGCCATTTGGGTATGAGCAGATTATACCGTATATGACTACAGGTCCCTAATCTGATCTATAGAAACGCGGATGCTCCGCTCGGAGATCAATTTGTGCAGCCATGCACCTCGAACATGGCTTTCCCTGACTTTATCGCGAAACTCACCGACCCAGACGCGCCCAACGTGTGCTACATGCAGTCGCAGAATAACAATTTACCGTCAGAATTTCCTGATCTAGTGAATGACGTCAATGATGAGCTTATGTGGGCGTCAGAGGCATTGGGTGCGCGAACTCTACGCGAATGTTGCGAGCTTTTATTTCCTGCTAGCTAATCAGGTTGTACAGACATCCAGCCCGAGGCTGTCAATTTGTGGATCGGCAGCAGCAAAAGCGTGACTAGTCTACACAAAGGTAAGAACTGAAAATAGGGAATTGCAAACAACTGAGCAGTGCTGATTGAAAATGTAATTACAGATCCGTATGAAAACCTGCACGTGCAGGTTCTCGGGAAGAAGGTGTTCAAACTGATTGCGCCTGCCGAGTACGTTTGTGTCAAGGGTAGGTTCAAGTGCAATTAGAAGTAACAAGACAAAAACACTGACTAACAGACGCGCTAGAGTCGATGCTTCGACAGGCAAGTTACTGCAAGAGCGAACACGGCAAGTTTACTGTACAAGACGACGGCGGCGAAGTGCCGTGGCCGACGATGGACCCAGACTCTGTTGATTTAGAAGACGAATGGCAGCGACGGTGCCGAGTGCTCGAGGTGGTGCTCGAGCCAGGAGATATTCTCTATTTGCCTGCCCTCTGGTTCCACAAGGTCTCTCAAATAACAGACTCGGATGGGCTCTGCTGCAGCGTCAACTACTGGTACGATATGGACTTTTCCGGTCCGCTGTGGCCACTTTCGACCTTTGTGAGAGATTGCTCGCGTATTGTGCGCAAATAGAAGTAACAAAACCATGGCTTGTGTTTCTGCTAATCTCAAAACATTTGGGAATCCTGATATTGAACGGCAACTGAGCACCGTGACACAAGCCCCTTGATATTTTCCGGCGGTTTGTTAGCGCACCGCGCAACGCAAGGGGACCCACGCCTACTTTACTACACGGCCGCCTGCTGCTTTCTGCCTCCCCGTCCGCGCTTTTTCTTGTGCTTTTGCTTCTTTGTCTCTTTTCCTTTGTTTAGCAATGCAGAGTATTAAATGTGTCGTCACTGGCGACGGGTACGTTTTGTTTTTAATGTTATTTCGGAGGTTTTAGAGACAGCAACTAACCCGAACAGTGCCGTCGGCAAGACCTGCCTCCTTATATCCTACACCACAAATGCTTTCCCCGGCGAGTATATTCCTACTGTGTATGTTTTAATTTTCTTTGGCCTAAATTTGAGCTGCTCCTAGTGTTTGTTGTCTATAGCGTTTACAGCGTCGGCAGATCGCGACTGCTCGCTGTTCTAGCTTCCGACCTCTCACGCCAGCTTGCAAACAACCCCCCTTATTTATCTGTTCGCGCTCGCTGACGCTTCTCTAGCTTTGACAATTACTCTGCAAATGTGATGGTCGACTCGAAACCGATCAATCTCGGGCTTTGGGATACTGCGGGTCAAGAAGATTACGATCGGCTGAGGCCGCTCTCGTATCCTCAAACCGGCGTCTTTTTAATTTGCTTTTCGATTGTCAGTCCTCCTTCGTTCGAAAACGTCCGAACAAAGGTATGCATTTTCTATTTTCAATAATTTTCTTCAATACGGCATAGCTAATCTGCTGTCTAGTGGTTTCCTGAAATCTCTCATCATGCTCCAAATACACCAATCATCCTCGTTGGTACAAAACTCGATCTGCGAGAGGACAGGGAGGTTGTCGATAAGCTGAAAGAAAAGAGAATGTCTCCTATAACCTATCCTCAGGGTCTTCAATTGGCTAAAGACATACATGCCGTTCGGTATGCTCTAGTTTTTCTTCCTTGTTCTGATTAATGCAAATACTAACGGCCACCAGATACCTCGAGTGCTCCGCATTGACACAAAAGGGTCTTAAGAACGTTTTTGACGAAGCTATAAGAGCCGTTCTTACACCTAAAGCAGCACCAAAGAAGCAAAAAAAGTGCACAATATTGTAAGTTTAAAAAGGAGACTTGCAGTTCTAATTTTTTGTAACATGGAGGCCTGTATACACTCAAGAAGACGCGTACATTAATATGCAGCTGTTAAATATATACAATTATTATACATCTTGTATATAATTGACAATTGGCTGGATCTGTCTTTTTTGTACATCACTTTGAATTTCTCGCTTTATTCTTTTATATCTTTTTTTCCGATTTTTGAAATGTCCCGCATCATGATATCGATACGCTAAAGTTTCTCTCTTTTTTTTTTTTTTTTCAAATTTTGGTATTTGCTTGTGTCATTTTTTGTATCCTGGTTTTTTTCTTAAACATCTTTTTCTTATGTATATTGGCGCAATTGTTTTTGGCATTTTTCATTTTGTTTTGTTTTATTTTACTAATATATTGTGCTTTTTATTGTAGTTAATGTTTTATTTTATTTTGTTTATTTCGAGTAGATTTAACCGGTTTTATTACATTACCCAAAAAATATAAAGTACCTACATGCACCATAAACTAAACAATACAAACACATGAAGAAGAAGAAGAAATGCTATTCAATTATATTGTCGCGCTGTTTTATGTTAATTGGTAACCTGAGCCATGCGAGAAGGATGTACAAAAGTACCAGATTCTGAATTTTCAACAACAGTTTTCTTGCCAACTTCTTTCTTCCTTGCATCAATAACGATTCCTCTTCTTTCATCTTCTAATTTTTCATTTTTCAGTTTTAATTTCTGGACTCTGTTTTCTGATTTCCCACCACCGCCTGCAGTTAATTCAATATTAATCTTTCTACCTTCAAGTTCCGTATGATGTAATCTTAGACAGATTTTCATTCTTTTGCTTGCGTCATTCCCCATAAATTCAGCAAATGCAAAACCTTTTAATTTCTGTGTGATTTTATCAGTAGGTAAACGAACTACATCAGGTTTACTTGCAGATAGATGATTTGCTAGTGATTCTTTTGTTGTGGTGTATGGCAAATTTCCAATGAATAAAATAAATCTTGTACCATTTGTATTTAACTCTTTAATTTGTTGTTTCTTTTCTTGTTTAGCCTGTAGTTGTTCAATAGCGATTTCTTTATTCCGTTCTTTCCTTTGCTTCTTTGATAGTTTAGGTCCTTCCTCTTTATCTTCTTCTTTTTCGCCCTCATTTTCTTCAATTATTTTCCTCTTTTTGGGAAGTTGTTTTTCCTCTTGCTTGACTTTCTCTTTAGCTTCTTTACGTGCTTGTTTCAACGCAAGATATTCCTCTGCCGAAAGCTCCTTTTCATTCTTTACAAATTTCTTCTTTGTAGTCTTTTCTTTCGTTTCATCATCCTCCTCTGCTATATCTTCAGTTTGTGACGATATGTTGTTTTTTTTCACTGCACTTTTAAATTTCTGTGCTCGTTGTTCTCGCTTTGACAGTTTCTTTGTGATTTTACCATCTATCGATACGTTCGAAACCTCATTCTGTTCCGACATTGTCTTGCTATTTTGATATTTGTTTTATATATATTATATATATATATATATATAGTCCCTGATCAAATTTATGTCCCTAACCAAATTTATCCCTAATACAATAGGTAAAAAAAAAAAAAAATAAAAAATAAAAAAAAAAAATTATTCGGAAACAGTGGCGGGTTTTACCCGGCTCTGAATTAGATATCGTGTAAGGGTTTTTACAAATGTAGTAAAGTAATCATATTTCAACAGGGTGAAATAGGCTACCAACAGCGTTCATGACCAATATTTCTTTCTATAAGTTTTTTTAATTTCTTCTTATAAAAAAGAGAAAGCTCTCTCAATAATTTATTCTCAATAATACAATTTCTCTTTGACAAACTCCAAATATATATAAATATATATATATATATATATATATATATAGTATTTAAAACTCAAAAGACTCTCGATCTAGAGAGTTGATAATAACATAACAATCGCAAGACCCACAACAGCAATAAAAAAAAAATATTACAGTTAGCTGTTCAACAGTCGCAATAGCTGAAATATAAAAATAAAAACCATCAAAATAACTCCAACAAAGAAAACAGCCAAAAGAAAGACCGTTGACAATCAACAAGAAAACATACTCTGATCTACTTTGATAAACCAAAAACAAAACACTACCATAACGAGAGAGTGCACACCCCGTATTTATTGAACAATTATCACACCCACCCACGCAAATTCAAAAGCGAGGTCTAATCACGACACCAATATAATAGCAATAGCACAAATTTAAAGTCAAGCTTTTCCAAAAACCCATTTACCTGTAAAATAAAAAAAAGAAAAAAGAACAACTTCAAACAACTTTACACAGTATTTTATTTATTAATTCTTATTCTCTGATTTCGCGATAGAACAAGTTTAAACCATAAAAAAGAAAGAGAAAAAGAATCGGATTATAAACTGTAAAGAGAGAACATATTTATTGATGCACTCTTATTTAATCCGTTTCTCATTTCGGTTTTCTCGTTTTTCATTTAAATATGCTTTGGTGCATCTAGGTGCTCACGGCACACATCCAAATTCTGGTCTTGTAGATACGGAAGAGATCGCGAACGAGGTCACGGAAATCGATGCGGTGAGAGGCCGTGTAAAAAAAGGTGAGTTTTCTTCGGTCCCTTGAAAAAGAAATTAAAGAAATTAGAAAGTGCATGATAGACAAACAAAAGAGATTATAAGGGATATAAGTACCATTGATATTCAGCATCACGAATTTGCATGGGCATTCCACGTTCTTCGACTTTGAGCATGCAGACCTTTTGAGCCTTATCTTCATCGCTATTTTTGACAAACATCTGCTGGATCTCGATAGGTTGAGCAAATCGGATGATTTGCTTAGGCTGGAGAATGGCAGTCATGTTTGATTCTGTGACGGGCTTTGTGTTGCCAGACTCATCAAAGGTGTTTTGCAGGAGAGCAGCCTGCTGCTCATTGTGTTGCAAAGTCTTGAGTTCGCGGGCTGCTTCAAGGGAGACGTTATCGTGGGTGACTTTGCCGAGATCTTTTCCTCTGTCTGCGTCAACAATGACGAGATCGCCCACTTTGATACCCAAACCAGATCCTTCAGGAACGTAAAAGATGTCAAGACGGCCGCCTTTGAACTGGACGCAGTAGAGACGCTGTGTGGCCGGAAAGTTGACAGCTCCGTTGTTCAAGATGGGGACGTCGGAAGCAGAACTAGTGTTTGCCTCTGTGAAAGCAGCGAGAAGGAGGGAGCGGCTGGTGTTCATCGAGTGGTCTTCAGCGCGGGAAAAGTAATGATCTACTTCGGCAGCGAGCTGGCGGTAGAAGACGTTGTTGGCAGAGGGGTTTGGCATGACAATGACATTGTGATGAATGCTATTGCGGTCGTAAGAGTCGAAGCTGTGGCGAGAGATTGACATGGCACCGACGTCTGCTGAGAGAGTGTTGATTGCCGCTGCCTGCTGTTGTTGTTGTTGTTGCTGCTGTTGTTGTTGCTGTTGCTGTTGTTGTTGCTGTTGCTGCTGTTGCTGTTGCTGTTGCTGTTGCTGTTGCTGCTGATGATAGCGGAAGGAAGTCTGCAAGGGAATATCCGATGGGGAAGCAAAGGAGTATCTTCGTAGAGCAGGATCTTGCTGAGGCAGCGCGGAGCCGAGTCGAAGGTGGTGCTGGCCTACAGCGGGGACCGAGAAACGCTTTGGCACCGCACCAGCAAAGGCGATGTCTGTTGGCCGAGGCCCAAAGCGCGTCAGATCGTAGTAGTCGTCGTCCTCGTCAAAGACGGCCGAATCCTCAGCGATCACGGCGGGAAAGCGGTGAGTGGAAGGCGGCGAAGGGGCGTCGCCGGTGGAGAAGGAGAGCGAGCGGAAGGAGCGCGGGGAGTCGTTCCAGATCGAGCGGCCAAACTGGGGGATTGTGGTCGCCGCGGACGGACCGACGGCAGCGGAGGCCGCATGCCATCTGTCGTGGTCGATGGAGGGCACGGCGGGGTGGGAGGAGGAGGGGGAAAGAGCGGCGGTCGCGTACAGGCCTGCGGGATCGAGCGCGTCGTTGAGCATTCGCGGCCGCGTAGCAAACTCCGCTGCGTAGGACGGTCTTCTGGAGGACATGCGGGAAATGGTTGAGCGGTCGGGCAGCAGACAGTCGTCGTCGTCGTCGGAGGACAGCGAAAGAGAGTCGTTTGCGGGCGACTGCTTCTGCGGGTCGAGGACAAACGGGGCCGCGAGTGACGAATGTGCGGAGGCCATTTGCAGACGGAAACGGGGAAATGTAAACAAACAAACAAAAAGATTCTTTCTGCGACTGAGAAAAGTGCGGTGAAAAGAAGCAAAAAGCGGGAAAGGAAAAAGAGAACGCGAGAACGAGCTTGAAAGCACACAAAAGAACAAGGCGACCGAACAGCAAACAATGTACAATGTTACCCACTGATGACGTCGGGGCGGGGTCGTGTGACGCAGCATAAACGTGCGTGCTGCTTATGCCGCAACCGTCGCACACGGCTTTGGACTGCTATGCTACATAACTAACGGATGAGTAATGCAATCGCATAAACCGCCTCCAGCCCAGCTCACATCAGCTCTCTCTTCCTCTTTCTCCACACAAAACATGATGACCACCCTCCGCACGCCCCAGCTGCTTTCCGCAGAGACCGACACAGGCAAGGCCAGACAGGGAATTGGCGGCCACCGTCGGAGCTCCTCGATCACTGTGCAGCAAATACCGCCCCAGATCGTGCTTCCGCTCATTGACAGGCCCGCAGAGCTGTCTGCGCTCCTCGACCACAACAAACCGTTCTTCGCGCTCCTCGAACGCGCAATTGGCCCTGCTGCTTACAAAACGCGTCTTCTTCCGCTGTTTCGATCATCTCGCGAGTCTGTCAGCGACATGGCCCTGCTTTCAGCAACGCGCTCCATGCTGTGCCGGCAAGACGAGTCCTCCAACAGCCTTTGGGCAGACCTCTGCAGAATACTCGGTGTGGACGACTCCGACCTGTCGCTATCTACAGTTCCGTCCCCAGACGGCTCGCCGCCCAGCTGCTACGTGCTCTCCGGCGCGAGCATACGCGAGGACGACGAAGACTAAGTCTCCTGTGTTTTGGTATTACTTGTTTTGTCAACTTCTTCATCCCTCTCGTTTTCTCTTTAATATGCCCACGAATCAATTACATTTCTCATTCTGTCCACTAATCCAACGCGTAATCCACCTGCAGATCTGCGCTTAGATCATTCATACGCGTGGACGATCTGCTGATCCCGACGCGTGTCTATTTAACATCTAAATTGTGTGATCATGCCTTATGTAATGCAAATCACTACAGTCACAATGTTGTGATATACACGTGATATTGATTCAAGTCTACAGCCTTCTGCTATACTATATACACATACATATCCACTACACCGACCAGAAACAATATGTCGTCTTCTGCTTCTGCCTCGAAAAAGCGGGCTGCTCTTTGTGTACCGTATGTAATTGCTGATTATTGATATTGTATAAGGCTAAATTTCCGCGTAGCTATATTCCTCTCAAAACAGCAGCTTCCGGTGATGAACTCTCTGGTTTGGTTTCCTCCACTTTGCCCATGGTTGCCATGTTCTTAAGGTATTTTACCATTTTTCTACTTGTATTTCACAACAGATTTCTAACAGCTTTACAGAAACAAGTACGATACACTCTGCTCAACTGTCTGGTGTCAACATTGACTAAAACTGCTTAGGCTTATCGGCTGGGCTGCTGTCCTTGTCTCTATTCAAGCCTGGCTAAACGAGACTGAAAACTCCACCGAGTCTACTCAGCCTGGCTGGATTAAACTCCTGTATGTATCTTTGCTTGTGTTTTGATATCTTATTTGTTTTTTTTTCTAAATCAGTTTCCAGCATGTCGCTTGCCGGACTCGTCGTATGCTACATGGACTTTTTCTTCCCCGCGACAGCTCTCAATGGCGCCATCTCCTCCTTCACCGGCAACAACCCGGCCGCGGTTACCACAAGATTATCCATGGCTGCTAGACCTACGTCTGCTTGATTTTGTTTGCATACCTGCATGTACGATAGTATTTTCAATTTAAAGACTGTTCTCGTCTAAAACTCTCTGTAATACTTTTTGTAACCACCCCTCATTTATCCATCAATCAGTCCGACCAACACTCAGCTACAAACTTATCCATTTTAACCTTCAACTTTGAAACCCACAAAATCCACGGATGTTCCAACATTTGCCGTGGGCTCGCTCTCTGTTTTGGATCCTTCTCTAAACAGCACGCCAAAAAATGATGAAACGCCTTGGACCATATAATACCATTCTGTGGTTCATCCATCAGTATCGGCGCAGGATTATTGACAACCTGCCATAATATCTCGATTGGCGTCAATGGCGGTTCAGCTCCTTCTGGCGGGAATGGAAATCGATGATGGGCTACTTCCATTAATGTTAAACCTAATGACCAAACATCTGATGTGACTGAATATGGTTGTCCTTGTATTCTCTCGGGCTATAACCACATTTAGTTTTAAAAAGACTGGAAAAAAAGGAGAGAAATTAACTAAAACAACACTTACAGCCATATAATATGAAGTGCCTGTGAAGGTAGTCGCCAACGAATTAACGACTTCTCCCGAAACTCCAAAGTCACATAATTTTACTTGACCCTTTCCATCCAGTAAAATATTTTGCGGTTTAATATCTATCTCCAATATTAGCCTTATTCTCCAGCAAGAGTCCTAGCAGCATTCAACTCACCTCTGTGTATTATCTTTCGTTCATGTAGATATGATAACCCGCTTAGCACCCCCTCTGCAATCTTTCCCAAAACCCTCTCTCCAATACGTCCTCCTCTAGCTTTAACATGCTTATACACAGCATCCAATGATCCACCAGCGCAATACTCCATCGCAATCGAGATACTTGCATCTTCAACATCCACATATCGTCCATAGTATTTCACAATATGAGGTGAATCGCATGTCTTGTTGAAAAGCAATTCTCGTAGAATCTGTTTTCGAATATCAGGATTAGGATTTGCCGGAATAGTCTTCAGCGCAAATACTGTTCGTCCATATTTTAAGATGCATTTTGTGACACTACCACTTGTTCCTTCACCTAGTTTTGCAATCTCCACTGTATCTTTTCTTGCTGCCACTAAATTCCAGCCGTCTTCGTCCAGTTCCTCGACATCTGGCTGCGGAGTATCAGCATCTGTCATTTGCATATGCTGCTGCGGTTGCTGTGGGATATACAGCTGGGACTGTGTTTGCGAGACTTGCGGCTGGATGCTAAGCTGCGGTGGTTGCTGCTGTTGCGAGGGGACAGAATAAGGAGCATTGCCTGGTTGTATTGAGGTATTGAGCGCGAGTTTTGCGCGCGAGGAGTTGCTGTTTGTATAGAACGACGGTGCGTCCTCTTGAATGGGTCCGTAAAGACCGCCTTGTCCAGACCCTGTCGAGAGCGACAGCACTGGCTGATGCGATGCTTGTGGTAGCAAAAACCCCTGCTCGTCGACTGCGGCCTGCGCCGGTGGAATTGCGAGCGAGAGTGTCTTCATGCGCGGCGACGAGCCAATGCTGTCTCCTGGATTGCGAAGCAGCGGCGGCGTATTCATTGCAGGTTTAGAGTCGTAGTACATTGCACTGAATGGAAATTGGCTGTTTATGCGACAAAACAGTACGTGGGCATGTCAGTTCGGGGGTGAGGGAGGCGTGCTCTGGTCGTCTTGACTTCGTTCGCGAGCAGGCAGGCAGTTTCTTAGCTGCACTGAAGCCGCCGCTGTTGTGTGATCTTTTTTCTGTCCAACAACAAATTCAGGTTAGTAAATACACTGTAAACAATAGCCACGCGCCGCCGTCTTTTCCCTTTTTCACCACAAACAGCAGCCAAATGAACGCGAAAGAACACGCGCACGCACGCCCTAAACGTACCTTTAAAACCACAGAACTAAACAAATGCACGTCCGCGTGTCCAAAAAACTGCAGCTTTCTCGCCGTTCTGTTCTACTTATCTGCTGAATATCGCACAGAATTGCACAGTTGGACAGCGACAGTGAGATCAGTGCCGCGAATGTGTTGGCACCCGTCGTCATCCCATACATTCCCCTCGCCCCTCCGCCACACTCTTATGTAAGATTATTAAGTTTGATTATAAATATATCGCCGATCTCTGAAAAGCCCGGACGGTACTCCAAAGTGTATTTCTTTGTAAGGAGTATCTACTAGATTATGTATATCGGATATAATTCGGACTGTATAAAACGATCATACCCGACTACTTTAAATACACATGAGCAATGGCTTGGACAGACATAAAAAAGATTCCATATTGTTTACGAGCAGTGTTCCCGGATTCCATTAACTTTTCTAATTTACTGTGCAAAAGGTCTAAAGCGATCAGAATAATCCATTATTATTATTATTATTATTGTTACTGATTAAGATAAATATGAGCTAGTATTATCTATTCTTTTTATTAAAACAAATCACTTTTACGTATATGTATCTACATAGAATCCGGTAGAAAAAGGCATATACTCTTCTTTTCTTTCTATTTCTCGCTCTAGGTTTGCTCCTACGTGCTCCACAATTGAGAGACGATAAACAACAACAATAACCAAACCGTAACGTCTGTAAGGGAAGACGGAGATTACTATCCCACACAGAATGGAAAACAGAGAAAAGAGCGTAATAAACAGAACATTGTAGGAGCAGAATAATGTTAGTATAGATGCCATAATATACACAGAATTAAAAGAAAAAAAAATCTAATCTAAAGAAAAACTGGTGGCATTCGTATTAATCTCTCACCACAGAATGTAGTTGTTGGCTCACTGTTTCTAATCGTCGCTGATATACATATTTTCGATACAAACAATCGACCTAGATAAAGACGGTAGTGGACAAAAAAGCCCATCCGGTACTGCTGCATCATACTTTTATTTCAACACACTTGGTAAAATACCAAGTGCTGTAAAATAATTATTGAAGTAACAGCTTAGTGCAAGAATTGAGTATGCTGTTGATTGACAGCAAGTGAAAATCAGATCAACTTCTTTCACATCACAGCATCATAACGTAAATTGTAAACAGATATCAGATCGTCGTGTATACATCTCAGAGACAAAATCGACAAAAGCAGGATAAAAAAAAATAACAAAAGGAAAGGAAAAAATTCGGGAAATATCGGAAAAATGGGAACAAGTAGATTTAAACGTAATTGGTGATTTGTAAACATAACGCGCCTAAGCAACAAAGTCAAAACGCGTCTATGTAGCACGCCCTTAATCACCTGACCTTGTCGCGTTTGCTTTCGGAACAACTAACTTCATATACGGTATAGTGCAAACAAAGATACAATCACGGGCGACTCTTAACTCGCCTTCATTTCTCTCTTCTGACTCTGAATCAACAGCCTTTATATAACTACAAAATGGTACTTCTATAATCAAATTCCTGTATATATCCAAACAAGCATACCAGATCTTATAAATGAAAATGCAAAAATCACCAAACCAAAAAGCGTAAGAACACAACAAAAATAATATGCAACCCTCAACCACCACTTTCGTTCTTCCACTGTGCAAAGTCATTACCACCTTTATTATTCACCTATCAAAACGCTGTCTTGTTATCCAGTTTTTTTGTTTTGTTTTGTTTCAATATATTCTAAAATATCCCCTTATGTCCTCCTTCTCTCGTTTCGAACTTAACGAAGTCCAAACCCTTCGCTTTCTACAATTGCTCTTCGAAGTTTTTCCTCGAGTTTCTCCCGTGTTGAGTACCTGTATATACACAACTGATTAAAACATGTGTGCGAAATTGGAAATCTATAATTAATAATTTATCATTAATCAGTAATCAATTTCATAGATTGGTTTTTTTTCGCTCACACTTACCTTTCTGAATCATCCCCTAATCTTGAAATCTTGAAAATTAGATTTGCAATTCCTGTAGCTGGAATTCTGTCCGACCCAGTAACAAATGTGAGCAATTTTCTCTGCTCTGCAATTTCCATATTTGCAAAAAAGTCCCAAAACCAAGTAATAACTGGCTCTGAAGCTTCAACCTCACTAACTGATGTTTTGTGATTAGTATTACCACCAGAACCCCAGCCATCATAAATTGCAACCGCTCGAAGTGCATCGACATCTAATCCTTCATCTGATCCACGAACTAAAAGTTCGACTTCTTCCGGTCGAAACAAAGTCAATGCATTACCACCAATAACATGATAAAATCCTCGCTTGAATGGCTGAAATTGCCGATTGATTGAGGAGTCAAATATAAATTGTATATACTTATTCACAAAATCCTGTCGATTGGCATTGGTAACCGACTTCTTTTCTCCTCCTACAACTAATGGAACTTGAACAATCTGCCCATACATATCATGATCTGCAACGAAATCGCGACAAAAGACTTCCTCCACGTCACCTTCAAAGTTTAAAAGTTGTTGTAATCCCTTGGCTAAAGTAGGTTTTAAAATCATTAAATCAGCCATTGTACATTGACATCCTAATAATTTCTTAAACAATGCAGGCGGAAGTTGAATATCAAGAATTGTCGAGTTGTACATTGCCAGGCCAAGAACTACACCAACTAAAAAGTACTGATCCGAATTCTCAAAAGTCGAGTGATTGAACCAGCAATAATTTGATTCTTCATCGTAGACAAACATACCATTCAATGGATCAAACATCTCTCGCACAAGAAGTAAAAACCACTCTTTTCTCAGTCCACCAGCATCAACTCCATCTTCACCAACAAACTCAATTTTTAAACCTTTCTTTAACTCCATCTCATTACTGGAAATTTGACGAAGTGAATCCTCGATAATACAGTTTCGTCGAACTTTTAATACTAAATGAGGTTGGACTACTCTCTTATGATTCAATGTTGAAAAAAACGCTTCCCGAGCTTTGATTTCCATTTGTCGACGAGCATCATACTCGAGAATAGTGATTTTAGAGCCCATAGAGAGATAGAAAGGGTATTGGCAGAAAGTAAACATCGGAGGAATAGGCGCTGCCGAATTGGGACCGCCTGAGGAGCCATCTTGCGTCCCGCGCGTAAACGTTTGAGGCTTTGGGGGACTTCCTGCTAATGCTAATGCAAGGTGAGATGATGGGGGGCCTCCGATAGATGACCCGAGTGATGGAGGAGGGGCCAGCTTTCCAGCTGGGGATGAAAGAGGTAGTATACCTTGCTTTTCCCACTTGTCGAAATCGTGAGTGATGTCAACGTAGTCGACCATTGTGTTGTAGAAATTGGATGTGGGAATTTTAGATACTTGAATATTTGCGGCAACTAGTCACAATTAGCAATTTATACTGTAGATATCTAGTGGTATACTTACAAAACAGAGATAACGTTCGTGCAGCTGCTCTGATTTTCCAATCAGATCCATAGCTTTCAATTTTTGCGCCCCCGTTGCGAGATGAGCAGTATTTTGAGAGCCGATGAGAGGTAAATGAGTTGATAAGTTCTACTTTAGCTCCGAAACTCGGAACGGTCAAACGAGCGAACCAATTAACTAAGTAATGATGACAGGTAGCATTTAAACTACCAATTAGACCGCAGATGCGTTTCAAAATTGACGAATGGTGAGCAGAGCTTGCCAGACTTCTGCGGGAGTAAAGCACAGGGTTCTCCAGTATGATGATTAAGAATCTGAGATCAGCGGCCGAGGTGAGGACTTTGCCAGGGCGCTTCAGAAGATTTTCGGAATATTTCAAGACGAGACGCATAGGCTCTTGCGACGGACAAGCCAGGACTGTTCTGTAAAACAGACTGACAAGAGCATAATCGAGACCGGTTTCTGAGTATGAGTAAGGTCTGCCGCTGGAGAAGCTCTCGTTGAGTGCGTCGGCCGACTGGAAAGCCGACGCCAGAGTCTCCTGGAACTTTGCAAGTGCTTCTGGAGTGTCGAGGCCTGAATCTCGCAGGGTGTGAATGTAGGCCAAGTCTATGATCGAGTGCGGTCGGGCAGAAAGCGGAGTGACGTCGTTTGTGGTTTGGCAGACGGTGCAGCGGAAGCATGGGACAGAGACTGGGTATCTGAGCGAGGAGAGACAGCACATGCATAGTCCGGTGGTCTGAAGAGGAGTCAACATCAAATACGCAATGCAAGCAAAGACAACACTACAAACAAAAGACAACATACAAGTGCAGGAGAGTCGCGATTCGTCTGTACCCTCTTTTCTAAATGTGCGCGTGAATCTGAGGTGCCTGCGTCTGGGTGCGATTCAGAAGGTTGCTTGTCTGCAGTCGAGGCCTTCTTCGCGGAGGAGTGCAATTGGCGCGTGATTGCCTGCGTGATAGTTGCCGGAAACATTGTTGCCCGACTAATTGAGCTCGGAGAGGCCGCGGACGGGCGCTTTGTCGGGGTGTTTGTGGGCATGTTTGTCGCTGAAGGGGGTGGTTAGGAGCAGGCGCGTGTTGATGCTTACGAAGCCACTCTGCGCAAAACGAAGCAGCCCGAGTGCGCGATAGAATAACAACAACAATAACAATAACAACCAACAGGAAACAGTAAACAGCAAAGCGCAATCAAACAAACAAATGGCAACAAACAGTAGTTTTTGCAGCAAGAAGCAAACTATTCGGAATGCAGAGCAGGAACAAGGCGGTCGCTGGGGCTAGCGCGCTGAAACGAAGTGGCTCTTCAAAGCACACGTGACCAACCGCCAGGCCGTCCACGAGACTGTCTCCTCGACCTTTCTGATACCCTCCAGCCAGCCATGGATCTTCCGCACAAAAACACGGTGCTTGTTTTGCCGACAGTATCGTCTGCGAATGTGCCGCAACTTGCGCTGGATCTTGTTGTTCACTCGCTCAAAGTCCCGTTCTTCTCGCTGCTGGATCACAAAGGCCTGCTGTATCCTTTCGTGGGCCCGCCTGAAAGACCTGAAGGCTCTCTCACTGCTGGCATATCTGCTTCGCTCGAGGTATACCACAATGAACAGATTACCTGCATTGTTCAGCGTGCGCCGACTCTTCCCGGATCACGGAGCCTCTTTATCTCGCAAGTTCTCATGGACTTCATCCAACGCAACAGCTTCTCCCACATCCTTCTTCTCTCCTCCGCTGATGCTTCCCGTCGCGAGGATCCGGATATCACCAAAGTCATTCGTATCTCTCTCAACGGGTCTCTCACCGCTACAGTCCGCGATCTCTCTGGCAGAATCGCTCAGCTCTCCGTCTCCAACGACAGTCCTCCCAGATCAGCAATAGACACAGCATACGAAATCCCCAAGCGCATACCCGGTTCGGGAATTGCAGTTCAGTTTCTAAGAGAGGCTTTGAAGGATAATTTGGTGGTGGATGCGATAGTCATGTACGCTTATGACGGCGACAACATCCCAGATGCAACGAAAATGGCAGAGCTTGCTCTCGAAACGCTGGAAGTGCCACAACCCAAGGAATGGATTCATCCTCGATCCTGGGAAGGTGTCTACGGCAGGGAAGTTCAAGTCGGTTTGGAACATGGCCTTTACGGCTAAACCATAGTGTAAAAATCAAATGACTTTGTTTATGTACATTTTTTATCAGTGCTGTATATACATGAGCTTAGCTCTTTCATCGTCTCTCTCGTCTGTCCTTCAACACCTCAAAAATCGGTTTTCTGGACGCGACATTAACACCTGGCATGGTATACACCTTTATTGTAGCCCCCCCTTCGGGAACCCGTCCGCTAACTCTAAGCTCGACAAATCCCAATCTCTGTACTAAAATATCTGCTCCTCCTCCGTCTATTTTAGTCTCCGCTGCCATAGTAAATGCATCAATTGCCGAGGGCTTGACATTGATGACTGTGCTTCGGTCCTGCTTTTTGATCATTGCTTTGGCTTTTTCCAAACTGCCATTCACACGTGCCACAACATGCCGGCTTTGACCTATGTGATTCCAGGCGACGACATTTACATCAGGAGACTCAATGAGAACAAGTCCTCCAATATTCAGACATTGGCCTGCTTTAACGGTTATGTGTTCCCGAGCCTTTTTGTTCATGACTCGACCTGTAACTAAATTCTTGATTTGACTTGGATCAATTGCATCCCATAAACTGACTCCACTGTCTTCCACTCCTGGTAAATCGACAACGCGTTTTTGCACGCCGTCAAACATTATTTTGTACTCTAGTTTGCTTCGAGTCATACCAGGCCAGTGACTTTCTCCTGGTCCGTTGAAAAGAGCCTTCTCCGTCTCGCCCTCGTCTCCTGAAAATTCTCGAAGTAGCATTCGCATTAATCGACTTTTTCCCACATTAGTGTATCCAATGAAATACGTCTCGCTTCCCATTGTACGCGCAAGAGTCTTCACTCCCCATCCAGTTCTCGCCGAAAGCAGAATGATATCTTGCATACTTACCACATCGGGTGCCCGTCGGTATTTTTTAGGCTCAGCTTGTTTGACGTACTCAATTGATGGATCTGGATTCGAAGCCACGCCATGCAATCCCAGACTCCAAAGAGAAGAGTCTTTATTTGGCGGTTGTTTGGCAAACGTGGTTGCGTGTTGCTGCTGGCGCGCCACAACTGCCCCAAGCATGCCTGAAAAGTATGGCCTCAGACGCTCTTTGACTTCAAACTTTTGCGTCACTAACAGATCTACTCTATTAATTGCGTATATTATTCTACCCGGAGTCTTATTGTATGTCTGTAAAAGGGTCTGCAGAGGAAGAACAGAGAGGGGAAAATCGTATGCATCAATAACATGGACGACGGTGTAGTTTGATCTGTTGGTGGGCAGCTGTCCTATTATGTGTCTGTAGTTTACAGGCGGCAGGATTTCTGCTTTGTTGCGATGATGCAAATCATGGCACCTCTGGCAAATCTGCACGACTTCTTCTTCTGGTTTTTTTGGTTCTCTCTCGGTTGTATCGCTGGTTGATTCTGGCTGCGGGGGCGCATTGAGTCCGAGGAGTTCGCGGTCTTCGGGCGACAAGTTCGCGAGATGCTGCTCGAAGCTGGCATCTTCTGGTCTGAGTACCGAGGGCTTAACTGAATCTAGTGTCCGCCGAACACTTGGCTCGAAGCGCGACCCGCAGGACGGACAGACTGGCTTCAGGCCCTCTGCAAAGAAGCTAGTCGGGCCGTGGATGGTTCGCAGGAAGACGAGCGAGGAGGAGCAGTTTACGCGCACTCGCGCTCTTGTTCGCACTCGCACTGCTGCTCTTACCGCTGTCAGCGCAACTGTTCGCAGCATTCTCCCTCCCAGTCAGCTTTCGGCCTTGTCTTCGCGATCAAACAGGGCCTGCTTTGGTCTGTTTTAACAGACAAAAAAAACTTGGGATACGCAAACTCCCAGCGAGAGCTTCCGTGCAGCGCGCACCAGAATAGGAGTTTACGTCAGTGGCAACGATAGCAGCACATTTGTAATGTCCTCCACCACAGCAACTGCTCGGTATCGGAGCGATATTCTCTTTGTTCAAACAAACCAAATAGGTATAAATACATACATACATACAAACTTGCAGATAAGAATGCTTTTAAAAGCGGCAGTATTTGGCAGTCGCGCAGTTTGCCGCGCTGCTATCGTTCAAACCTCCGCGCAGCCTTCAGTTCGCCGTCTCTCGGCCCTGTCGCGATCTTCTTCGTCTGCGCTTCTGTTATCGCGGCCGAGAGCTTCTTTGCTGCAGAGAGCTGCTGCTGCTGCTGTTGCTGCGCAGCGCCGGACAATGTTCATTCAGACCGCGACAACGCCAAACGAGCACGCGCTCAAGTTCATTCCCTCGTCGCCAATTCTCCCTGAGAACTCGCGAACAGTCGAGTTTGTCAACGGACGAGAAGCCCACTCTTCGCCGCTTGCAAAGAAACTGTTTGCGGTTGACGGCGTGCGCTCGGTCATGTTTGGCGCTGACTTCATCACTGTCGAAAAAGACGTCGACGCTTCGTGGGCTCTGCTCAAGCCAGAGGTCTTCTCGCTGCTCACAGAGTATCTGAGCTCCGGCGCAAAGATCATGCTGGAAGACACCACTGCAAACGAAGACACAATGCCGCAGGACGGCGACTCTGAAACCGTGAGCATGATCAAGGAGCTCATCGACACTCGCATTCGGCCCGCGATCCAGGAAGACGGTGGAGATGTCGAATACCGCGGATTCACCGACGGCGGCCTTGTCCAGCTTAAGTTGCGAGGTGCCTGTCGTACCTGCGATAGTTCTGCCGTCACCTTGAAGAACGGAATTGAGGCAATGCTTATGCACTACGTTGACGGCGTCAACGGAATCGAGCAGGTCCTTGACCCGGAGGAGGAAATTTCACTACGCGAGTTTGAGAAGTTTGAAGCAAAATTAAAGAACGACCGGGAGGTTCACGTATAAATTACACAACGTGGTATATTAGTAAATAATTATATGTTTATGAAGTTATCCAGTTTTAAATCCGCAAAACAACATCTGGGGCATCGCAGCGAGTGCGATCAGCCCAATATCGTAGTCTTTCATCTCTGCGAAACCGAGGGCAAATGCCGCTTCAAGGTTGCTGTCACGTATGAATGGACAAGATAATCGGGCCCTGTAGATGCTTGGATTAAAAGGCTTCACTAAAACCAGTTATTCCTCCTCATCATCATCATCATCATCATCATCATCTTCCTCAAAGAAAGACGCAATCTTTGGTACCCTTGATCGTGAAAGAGAGGTTGAAGAAGACGAGCGAGCTATTTCTGTTGAGGGTCTATCATCTTGTCCCGCGACAGCATCACTTATGTCCTTTCCTTCATCCTCTTTTGCATCATCTTCCGCGGAATCATACTCAGCATCTTCATCATCCTCATCCATGTCCTCATCCACGTTTGTACTAAACTCAAAAGACTCGCCGACTATACGCTTTAAATCATCAATAAGCTCCTCGCTTTCATCCAGATATTTCGTATCATCATATCTAGCCTGTGTGGCTTCTGTGTTTACAATAGCCAGCAATCTTTCCCGCTTTTGTTTTGCTTCTTCTTTAATTCGGGCAGGTGCTGTCTCCAAAAAGATAGCAAGGCTATATATATAAACCCGAGTTAGCTATATTCGCACCAGCAAACACACAGCAGAACTTACTCTTTCGCCTGCCGCACACTCTTCATTCGGCGACCATCCAAGTTTCTAAAACTGTCTTTGGCAGTCTCGTCGTTCTTAGCACCTCGTCTGCGTCTAGCAGCCATCTTGCCTCCCTGAGCTCGAAGCTGAGATCCGAAGCCTCCTTTGCCTCCACAAAGACGAGCGTTGATCCGCAGACTGATTATAGACGTAGACGAGCCACAAGATGGAGCAACAGACGATAGTGTCGTTTGTTTGCCATATTTTAATGGCCTTCCAGATAAATATGATACATAGGAATTGCGAGCAACAGAAGAAGGCAGCGCACTCACGATACGCTGCAAAAGAGACTCAAAGGTCGTCAGTCCAGACACTGCATCAAACCTTAAGTCCAATAAGCCTGGAATAGACGACACAAATACATCAACAACACTCATCTTGTGTGTTGAGTAATAATACTACTGTTAATCTGGATATTGTTGTTGATCGAGCGACTGCGATGGGAGAAATCTGAGCCGCGCTGGCAGAGTCATGTGATCTATATAGCTTATTAATAATACAAGAATAAACGTGTAAGCAAAAGCCCTAAGTAGCCCTACAATCAGCAGTCACGGGGCCTGTCCTTGCTTGTGGAGCGCTCGCAGATGGTCACCGCAAAGCCCGACGCGGCATCTCCAATGTACAGCAGTGCTAGTGGCTTCAAGCATATTGACCGTCTCAACGTCGCTATCGTCAACCTTCCAACAAATACTCAACAAAAATGCTGATTCCCAAGTCAGAGCGTCAGAAGATCCACACTTACCTCTTCAAAGGTTCGCATTGTTTTTGTTTTACGTCTGTAGCGCGACGGACGGTCGAGATACAAAAGTGCACGTTATGGCTAACCTGTTCAAAATAGAGGGTGTTGTCGTCGCGAAGAAGGACTTCAACCAGCCCAAGCACGATGAGATTGACACCAAGAACCTTTACGTACGTGATCTGTTTTCTTGTTTATTCAGCGCAAAATTGTGCTCAGAGAACGCTGTCTAACATGCAACAATCTGCGATCTACAGGTCATCAAGGCTCTCCAGTCGCTCGATTCCCGCGGATATGTCAAGACCAGATTCTCGTGGCAATACTACTACTACTCTCTCACTGAGGAGGGTATCGAATATTTGAGAGAATGGTTGCACCTGCCCCTCGAGATCGTCCCCGCTACACACAAGAAGCAGGTCCGCGCCGCTCCCCCTTCCTCTGGCCGAAGACACTAAGTATTCTATTATCAAAAATGTTGGAAGAGTAGATGAAGCATGCCAGTTGGTGAAAAAACGGAAGTGTTACATAAAAGTTGTGGCATTAGGGACTTTTGTTGGACTATCGATTTATGTACAAAAATATAATTATGAAATCGTTAAAACATATTAATTTAAGGATTGACAGTATATTACACTGATTTGATCATTATTATCTCGGAATACATGCACTACTTAACTGCTTACGATACTCGTTGTTCTTTTGCGGTCATTGCCATCGTAAATTTACTTTACTAGTGAAATTGTAGCATACATTTGTTGATTGTAAGTTACACAGGTCTCCGTAGTACAAAACCAATACACACGCAAAGATAGAAGAACTATGATAGATTCAGCGTCACAAATATAGGTTATTTTACAATAAATGGCTCCCCGCCCCCCCCCCCCCCACCCATCTAAATTCAGGGTCTCAATGTCGCCGTCGACGTGGCGTTCTCTGCAGGCCCTTCATGACCCATTGTCCGCACTAGGCCAGGAGGCTGCGGAAAGTTTCCATTGCCACCCGGCATCAGACCATTCATAGGCCGGGGTGGGATAGGAAGTCTCCCATCCATCATACCAGATAATATCGGAGGAGGTGGCATGAACGCGAAATTAGGAGGAACTGCTCCAGGAGGGAATGGTGGCATTTCGCCATTCGGAGGATGCCCATGTAAGAACGGGGTGAATCCTTGTTGAGGCAGCATATTGCCTCCAGGTCCCTCAGAATCCTTGCCCATATCGCCGGGATATCTCATGCCCATCATAGGAGGTAAGCCACCTTGCATAGGCCGACCTCCTCGTTGCTGAAGAGGAATTTGTGGCATTGGAAATTGGCCGGCTGCAGGCATATCGACCCGCCCGTTAGAATTGTTCCAAGGACCCTGGCCAGCTTGCATCTGAAGTTGGCGTGCCTGGTGTATCTGCTGCATCATTCGAGGATCAGCTTGATCAATATCGAACGGCGGAAAGGGCACAGCCAATCCAGGTGGAACGGGTGGCATCTCAGCACCATTTGGCAAGTGACTCTGATTCGACCCATAAGCCTTCATGCCTCCACGCTTAAGCTGCGAAGCCTGCATCAATGGAGGAGGTACCACAGAAGGCGCTTCCGATGGGTTTACAGGCGTGTTCTGCTTTTGTGCAATGCGAGACTTCGTAGATCCACTCATCAAACCCATCAAAAATAAATCGTTTCCCTGATTCTTATTCAAAGCATCGTTGCTCTGTTGAGTAGCCTTCAGCGGCACATTGATACTCGCTCTAGAATTCGTAGGATTAGGAGAACTCGGATAAAGCGCTTGCGCTGGCGCTGAAGCAGCATGCGCTCTGTTATCACTAGCATCGTGATCCTTCGTGGGCGCTGAATCCGTGCTCGAGGAAGGGCGCGATTGCTTATTGCCCAGAATTGCCATGATTCGTCTAAATCCTTCTCTATCACCAGTGACTTCGCCACCGGAAGAAGGCGAAGAGGCCTGAGGCACAATTGGCTGGGAGTCGCCGGAAGGAGCTTTAGTGCTACTGTCCGCAACTGAACTAGTAGATGTGCCAGAAAGCGCGGATGCAGCTGTGGCTGATACAGTGGTGGACGAAGGCGATCGTTGCGAAGCTGCCTTGTCCCTTGGATCTTCTGATCTGAAAAAGGAAGAGAATTTGGAAGCCCTTGCGCCATCAGTAGGAGATTTTACACTCATACCGTCAATACTGGATGAGAGCTCTTTCACATCATCAAGAGATAGAGATGGGCCAAAGGAACTAAAAAATCTGTCTGCCGAGTTACCAGGAGTGTTGACAGCCTTTGAACTTGAAAAGGAATCGGCTTCCATAGAAGCGTTGCCGGTATCCTTTGATTTTCTCTCCATATCAGCAGCCTTCATTCGGGCCTTCCAGGCTTGAAATTCCTCAATTGAGTGCTCGTTAGATGAGCCACCTCCGGAAGAAGATGCACCAGGAGGGCCTGCTAAGATTGCAGACGATTTAGTGCTTGAGGTTTGTGGTACAGCAAGACTAGCAAGACTGCTTCCGGCCACTGCATTGGCGAATTCGCTGTTTGAAAAGTTCAAGCTATCGCCGTGTTCAACAGGTGTATCGAGCCATTCAGGGGCTTTCTCGACTTGACGGGAGCTGTATTTTTCTCCCCTGTAGTCTCTGGCTTCAAATTTCTCATGTTCCTTGTTTGGATCACGGTCTCTCCAAGATCCTTCTTCTCTTTTCGAGGCACCAGATAAATCCCGAGAACGTCTTCCACGAACACTTCCTAAATCGGCTCTTCGATCGTCATCTTTATATTTCCTTGGGCGATCAATGCCATCAACGTGGCTGTTATGTGTAGAGCGCGAGTTATATTCACCTCCGTCTTGGTCCAATTCATCGATACGACCCGCTCGTTTCCCAGAGAGAGTTCGAGAGTTAGCGTATCTGTTGTTTGGACCGGACGGGAGACGGCTGCCGTTAGCATCTCTATCACGAGATAATCGATCGGCCTTTGATCCACGCAACAACATATCATCTGAACCATGTTCATCCGAGTCTTTCTTTGATATAGCGCTCGCAAAAGAAATTTTAGGTGGTCCAAGGACGATATCAGCCGATTCTAACGGAATGGTAAGATACAGAACGAAAACATATTCTCAAAGAAACCGAACTTACTTCTGGAAACAGAGAGCTCGTCTCCATCTCTCAATGATCTAGGCATGGTTAGCATTGGAAGACCCCATTATCGTAGTTATCACACATACATCTTGCTATCATTGTATGAATCGTGCATATCTGACTCTCCTCGACTCTCTCGTCTATTGCCCAGGTTCAATTTCCGCTGTGGGTTAGAGGTGGGCGGACTGCAGACCATTAGATTGACGTAAGAATAAATTTAGTTAAAAATCAATTCCTTACCCCATCCATTCCTCGTTTGGAGCTAGCCCTGTCGGAGGGCCACATAAAGGCGATTTGGATAGTGCCTTCAGTTCAGCTATTGAATAAATATGGCGATCCATTTTTGGTACTGCACAGACGCAAATCGCTCTATAAAACCAACTATGACACAGTTATTGAATCCTTAAAAATTAAGGATTGGTTCAGGTTGCTTCGACAATTACGCTCGCTCGATGCCAGCAGTCGTAGGTGGCGGACTGTTGATTTGATCTGTAGAGCGAGAAAGAAGAGCAGCACGACTGTATAGGACGATCGTATACCAGTGAGATAATGAGTTTATATTTAATAATGAGCACCTTGTATGTTCCTAAAATGAGAACAAATCGATACGGACGATATAAAGTAGGAGAAAGCTGCTGATGATGTTGCAAAGATTATTGCTTGACACAGTTGCCGAAAACGAAATACGAAATTGGAGACGGTCGAGTCACGAGGACTGCGTATGCCCGCTAATAATTCTCGCGCTCGAGATAAATTACATATTTATTGAAATTACTTCGACGACAAATTTACAAATGAGCAAATGAATTTAACAAGAATATTTTCCGCTGAATTGGACTGTTGATATAGCTTAAAAAAATATATAGATTTTATTTTTTGCATCTTTTATACAAATTTTACATACAATTGTGATAAATTGCGCCCAACAAAATCACCCCATTTCCTGCTACTATTTTACACCATAAATTCCCATGCCATAAATGACAAAACGTACTCGTTTATCTGTGCACTTTTGAAGTATTTGCTTGCTGAAAGCTAAAACACAATTCCAAGGGTAATGCTCTACGCAAAAGCCCTTGCTTGTGATAGCAGTTCGGCCGCTAGCGTCTTGGTTGTGGACCAGGAACTAGACGTGCTTTCAATAGTCTGCACAATCTCAAAAGTAAACGCCTGGTCGTAGATGCTCAGATCCTGAAAACTAGTTAGACGCCAAACTTTGTAAACAATATTAAAAGCTACTTTATTTTGCATTTCTCACGTACCTTGCATCGTCTCAGGGACTCGGTAAGCGATTTAAGCATCCAGTTGGTAACCTTGCCGTAATTATCTACTTGAGACGCCGGTAACAACGCTCGTTGCAAAGGAATCTCAGTGCTATCGATGACTGGGTTTTTTGTAATATACTGAAGTCCATAGTCAAAGAGGAAATGGCTCGCATTTGACAGAACTGGAATCAGGTTTGCAAGCACCGTGAGCAGAACTGATGCTTTCGTATTATGAAATAAGCTGGCGTCGGTAATCGCAAACTGTAAGCTATACAGCGCCGTCCGAACAAGGTCTTTCTCCTTATAGCCAGATTCCTATATAGTTAGTAAAACTATAAGAACAAAAATCAAGAGAGTGCAACATACATCCAACATCTGAATTATGGCGACTAAGATCTTGCGCGCCATACTAGCAGCCGCCCCTTCCAATCCTATACAAATTATGACGTATCCCAGACAACCGTTATCAACAAATGTACTGAAATCAACCAGTTTGCGTGAAATCATATCAGCAATTGAAGGTAGAGCGAATAGAGGGTCGTACACCAAACTTGCATCATGAAGTGTACTTCCGGTAAATTTCCGATATTCAGCAACCGACGTTAACTGTTCTGGAATATAGCTATCCGAAGAGTCTTTCAGGTATTTGATGCTGTGTCTAAACCTTCTCGCTAGAAAAGATATCTCCGAGTGGTTCGACGTATTTGAATAAAACCTTGTGTACTCTTGGGGAAATGAATATTCGTCAATTCTCAGTTCAGAACTAATGTTTATCAAGGCATCGAGCGAATGAAGAATTGCCAATATTAGTTTGTCCGAAGGTTTGCAAGTACCGGAGTAATATTGCATCAAATTTGAGACTATCATTACAGTTTTAGACTGCATCTTAGGGTCTAGAAAGTATAGAAAGTGCAATGCACAAATTATGCCAGTAAAAGACCTGTCGCTTTCTAATGCCGACTCGTTCCACTTGTGATCAGTGTTTATAATTATCTGGAAGAACTTTTTAAATTCCAGATTCTGGGGCTGATGAATAGAAGAAATCATAAGCGACAGCGCAAACTGAACGGCTGTTTCATTGCCCATCCATTTTTGAAGTGAAACTTCTATAGGCGCGTTGATCGCCTTTCCAAGACTTAGACGATCCAATGAATTCTCAACAACAAAGCCTACCTTTGCCATAATAGACGATTGAACGTCAGATAAATGACGGTTCTCTGACAGATATCTTGTGACTGTCTGCAGAGCAGACTTGAGGTATCGTGTGGCATTCGCAGCCAGCTTCTCGGAAGAAATTCTGGCGCATAATGATGAACGTACAAATGCGAGCCGCTCCATAGAGAGCATCTGAGGAAGAGCCAAATCAATCATGTCATAAAAGCTGTGTAGGTCATCTTCGGTCTCGACTAGAACTAGCGCACGCAGGAAAAGACTGAGATCAGAAAGTATCTGGCCTTTTGTAGCCTGCAACAATTTGCGCACGATCTCCAACTCATTTCCAAAAGGACTGCCGACTATTTTTTGAATAAACATTTCACCACCGTCGTCGTAAACCACGAAAGTCTTCGTTAATGCATCCGCAAAAAGTGTCAAGCTTTCAGTGTCAAGCTCAAGTATGTCTGCTGTGTAGTGCTCGAGTATGTAAGAGCGTGAAGCTTTCGACTTTTCAATAATGCGACAAACCAGATGGAAAATTGGCTTATGAGATTCAGAGAAAATATCCTTCAATGTACCAAAATCAAATGTTACAGGCAACGAGGCACATTCATCAAGTAGTGCAAGGACAGGACAAACAACCGCTTTATGTCCTGAGCTGAGGGCAGTTTGCAGTAGAAATGAGAATACGTCTGAATGCTCTTTAACTATAGCAGGTAATTTGTGATCAAGCGCACTCAGTAGCGCGCCCAAAAACTGATAAGAAACTGAAGCAACCTCACTTGAAGCGGCATCAAGCAAAACTGCTTCTAGACTGCTGAAAGTTAGTAGCTCCAGACCAGCTGTAAGTGGAATTATCATCTATAGAGTATGTTAGTCAATCGAACGTGAAATAGAGCCATTTAAACAAAGGGTGATAGTAAAAACCTTTTCGTCGTTTTTCCAAGCGTTGATAAACGACAAGACATAGGCATGAATAAAACCAAGATCATTGTCACTGCCAAAAGCATTAGGACGATTCAAACGCACAAATCTAAAGAACCAGCCACAGAATGCGGTGGAAATGGAATCCGTATTATCAGAGCCACTTAAAAGCATAATCCAGCGTTGCTCTTGTTTTAAAACTTCCAAAATCCACCTCTTGTCGCTTGAGTTGATTTCCAGTTTTTCTGATAGTGCATCCAAAATTTCCAAGTCATCACTCACAATAGAATTGCCAATGCGCAAGGTGATAGCAAATACGTCGGAAATATTCAGAGGGCGATTTAATTTATTCAGCGAATTTCTGAAATCGTCGGCATTGACGGCAACCAGTAGAGCGTTAAATAAATCCACAGAATCTCCAACTTTGTTATCGCTAGAGAGGTTATTGAATTTATGAAAAATTGATTTCCACTTTTTGACGTCCAATCTTCGTCCTTTGGCCGCCCTTAGAGCCAACTTGTCGAAATCAGTCAAAATCGACTGATACTCATCTAACCCTTTGGAGTACAGTACAAAATAATGCGCAGGCAGCCATCCTTCTCCAGAAGTGCAGTGCGCCACAATAATGCGAAGTACACAGCAAAGAAGATTCTTGGAAACAGTAAACACTGGCTTTTCTGAACCTGAAAGATGTACCCATTGCTCTGTTAACGAAGCTAAAAAAGCGCTAAAAGAAAGAGGCTTTCCATTATTGTCTCCGTGAGTGCTTGCCACTTCGTGAATTCGGTCAATGTATTTGAAAGGAGATCGTAGACAACGTGCAACCGCTTCATTGATCATGTACCACAAAGCATCAGCATCATTTTGATCGCATTTTCCGATAATAGCTCGCAGGCACTGAACAAGAGCACTGATGGCAGGCGTCTGGGTCTTCTGAAACAGGTAGGTTCGAGAGGTGATTCGTTCCAGGGAGTTGGAAACATCCGCAGATACATCGTGATCTTTGACATAAGTTGCCAACTGAAGCATGTAAGTGAAAAATGAATATGACAACCCCTCTATAAAAATTAGTATAAAAAGCGCAATATATGCTCTCTGTGCAAATAATATACGCACCTGATTTGTTCCAAAACTTCGTCGGAATTGGTAAGAGACTTTGGACATCCAAAATATTCCGAAGCTCAAGAGATTGATTCATACCAAATGCTATCCCAGTCCAATCCTTTGTATGACCACTTTGTACGAACCGAACAAAAATTGGAGAGAGATCTAACTTGACGCTATTTGAAACGTCAGAGTATAAACCTACATATAGCTTTAGAAGCTTTGAAAGCGCAAAACCACTACTAGCGGGCGATTGTTTTGCAACTGCGATGGTGTAGCTATTAATTTCTGGCAGCCTGTGAAACGCCTCCTCTAGCAAGACTTGTCGGGCGGAATCCCAGCCCCTTGATGCAAAAATATCAGCCACGATCTTCAGTTTCTGCAGAGATTGAATAATAAGAGCCAGCGTAAAATATTGCGCTAGTTTGCTTTTGTGAAGGGCAAGATCAAGCACACTTCTGTTAAGCGGCGAGGGTAAGATATTTTCTAGAACCAGACTAGTAGGAGGTGGTACGCTAATATCGAGCGATAAATCTTGCAGCATGAAAGGAATAGGTAGGTGTACAATATTAGTAAAAAAGGTAATTTTATTTAAAAAGTCGATGTCTTGTGCAGAGTCCAACTTTGTGGACACAGAAGTCGTATAGGCAGCAACCGTTTCTGGGCACATCTGAAAGATTGAAAACAACAACATAAGTTCGTCGTCATCTGCTATATCAAGACTCCTTGATAGAGCAGTAAGTACACGATTGTAATACTGAAATGATTTTTGGGTGCTATTGTCAAGCATACCGGGTGTATACCAGCCTTTGTCGGGGAACTGGATACCAAGCTCAGGATCAGTACAGAGTTCCATCAAATGGTTAAAATCTAGCTCAACTTTTGTTAACTGAATGCTGTTGCGAGATCTGAGAACACGATACATAGACAAAATTTTGACCAAAACCCATTCAGTAAAGAAATTTGTTTTGGTCCGTTTTGCAATTAGATTATCATGGGCGATTTTGCTCAGACTAGTGACCGTTCTGATGAGCTGTTCAGAGCTGTCAATAGATGCGTTTCCTAGCCATGCTAGAATGATAGGCCGATGACTCAAAAGCTCGCATTTGCGCTGGGGCGAGCATAATTCAAGCAAAGCAAGTATGAAATCAATCAGATAGTATCGCATCGTGCCATTACTAGTATAATGTTCTCCCATTGCTCTTGTCTCGTCCTCCACCGATCGAATCTTTGTCGAAGACAAAAGTTTTGGGTATATTAAAGATGAAAAATCAAATGCAGCAAAGATCTCATTAGAGTAAAGACCTCGTTGAAACTTCACAAAATGGATCAAGAGTTCAAGCACGTCATTGACAGGCGATACCTGTTCGGTATATAATGATCTGTATATGAGTTTATTGTGGTTTTCGAGCAATTTGCGAATAATACTGATTCCCGCTTGTCGGCAAACAGAAACATCGGTAGTAATTCGAATAAGGGTGCTAATATGAAATGTGACCTCTTTAAACGAAGGAGTGTAAACGGACGACTTTAAACAAAAAGTTAGTACATTAAGCGTGCATTCAAGCATGAAGTAGATAACTTACTGAAGCCTCGCTCGCCCATACTGCTACAAGCCTGTCTCCCAAACCATTATCTAGCAAAGCAGCTAATTCATCATAAGGTATCTTTTTTAGGGCAGCAGGAGTCAGCTTGGAAGGGTGCCCGATGACTGCTTGCAACTCCGACAGTATTGGATCAAGTTCAGCTGTTCGTTTGACGCTGCGATTAGCAGTAGACCTTCCGCGCGCCCTCTTTTTCGTAGACAGCACAGGTTTTCCGGCGTCCATGATATATCAGTGTTTCAAGTATAATGCTAACAAAAGGCGGAAATGCCAAAGACTGGGTGGGAAGATATCTGCAATGAAATAAAAAAATCTGTAAACTTTTGGGAGAACAGATCGTGCGGCTCAAACTATGTCTCAAAAGACAAAACGACAGTTTTCTACAGTTAGTCTCACACTCTGATTTGTATTTTTTCGAAAACAAAGACTGTTCCATGGAATGGCAGAAAAAGAGAAAAAGAGATATGATAGATGAACGGTGGGCAGACAATGAGTTGGTTGAATCGGTAGCTGCTACGGCTTTTGGTGCTTATGCTGCGTGCCCATCTCGCACTAAGCCGACGACAAGATCAGACGGCACTCGAGAATGGACAAACATGGCCGCAGTCGTATTAGTGTCAAAAGGTTTGCAATAACGCGAGAATACTTTACTGATCAGATTAGTTCCTATCTTAACCTGGTATCTAGAAGGGCGGACGCCGAGGCAAGTTTGTGTTGCTCTTGCGACCGGAGTGAAAGCTACACCAGATGCCGCGATGGGTTCGGCTCAGGGCAGAGTACTTCATGACTGCCACGCTGAGATTTTGGCGCTTCGTGGATTTAATAGGTTTTTGGTGAACGAATGCATGAAGCTGGATAACGATTGCGAGTACATATCTGAGTATGTTGCCAAATGCGAGCAGAGCTCCCGCAAATCTCTCGTGCGATATAGGTACCGCTTGACGCCAGACTGGGAGATATGCATGGTTCTGACTGAAGCTCCCTGCGGCGACGCAAGTATGGAGAATCTAGGCGCGGGTGTGAAGGAGAATTGGGTCGTTGAATCGGCAAATGTGGCCAAGCGCGGACCAATAAAAGGGCGCGCGTTCTTTTCAGAGCTTGGGGTTGTACGCACAAAGCCAGGTATGACTGTTATCCTCCGGATTCATTCGCATGATTCCATCCGGGTTGATGAGGCCAGGTTGGTAAGGGAGGTGGGAAGACAGAACTGACATGATTGATATTAGGACGGTCCGATTCTCCGCTGTCGCTTAGCAAGTCATGTAGCGACAAACTCATGCTGCGTCAATTTACGTCGGCAGTACAGTCGCCAGCCAGCTTGATTGTAAGCCCAGAGGGTGCATACATAGCTATGCTGCTGGTTCCGAATACCAAGCTTGACGAGATCTCATTCGGACGAGCGTTCGGACGAGCACCGGGACTGCAGTTTGAGCGGACAGACTACGGGACTTACGGGGAGTCGCGGTTCGGATGGGCCGCATTCCGGACTCCGTTCGAGCACGCACGTGTAGCGGCCGGTGCGATGGGAAAGCCCAGCAATGTTTCGCTGGTGTACGTTGCGAACAGCACTGGGCCAGCAGAGGCCATTATCAAGGGGATTAAGATGGGTGCGCGGTCCGGGACGCCGGCATCAGCGAGCGCGGTATCACGGAGGCGCTTGGCGGAGGACGTCGCCGAGCTGCTGGACTTGCAGCTGGCGGACACGCAGACGTACGGCGTGCTCAAGGCGGGCGATGGCGGGCAGCGCGAGATGGTGAAGAGCCTAGTCAGGGCCGCTCTCCGGGGCTGGACGAGGACGGCAGAGGACGAGTTTGCGGTGGAGAAGTCGAGGACGAGCGGCTGTTCGCGGGCCGCCGCGCGCAACCGAAGCGACCGTCAGTAGCCGCCGCAGCCTCTCGCGAACCCGCCCAGAAGCCCGCAAGTCTGGAGAAAACTGCTGGGCCTGTTTTGCGAGAAAACAGTACGCCGGTCGCCGCCATCGCGACTCGCCAAATCCCAATTCCATGTCTCCATCCCCTTCTTTGCTACGCTTCTGCCGCTGCCACCCCGACCCGTCCCCCCCCCTCACCCGGCATAACCCTAGCCTCCTGGCATCGATTCTCATGGAGTCCGCGGAGCCCTACAAAACCCTACGCCGCGGATCTCGAGGCCGAAATCGGCCTCGTGCGTCTTGCCGTCACGCACAAAGCGCACTTGTTCAGATTATCGGCCCGCGCTCGCCTCCCGTCATTGGCCGCCCCACACGGATACGTGACTCTTGATCTCGGGCAAGAGTAATCTGCATTTTTTTTTAAATATCCCCTGCTGTGCTGCCCTCTGTACTCCCGCACCTTCCCCGCATCCATATCATTCTGTTCTCTGCTCTCCCCCGTCGAACAAGCCCACACGCACGCCATGTCGATAGAAAGTTCCTCGGCTGGCCTCGAGAAAAACCCGTCGCTGGACATGGACTCCGGTGTTACTGACGCAGACGACGGCCTCCATTCAGCGTCGGCTAACAGGGACCTCACGGCGCTTGCGGCCGAACTCGGCGTCGACCCTAAGAAATTGATGTGGAAAATTGATCTGCGCCTGGTTCCTATGCTCTGCATCCTTTACCTATGGGCCTTCTTGGACAGGTAAGGCTGCTCGCCCATTCACTACACCGCCATGTGCTTAACTAACTTCCCCACAATTCAGAGTCAACATCTCCAATGCCAAAATCTTCTCCATGACTGAGGACCTTAATCTCGTTGGCAACAGATACAACACGGCTCTGACTGTCTTCTTCGTGCCTTACATCATCGCAGAAGTCCCAGCAAACATGCTAATGAAAAAGCTGAAACCCCATGTTTGGCTTTCATTCTGCATGTTCTTCTTCGGCTTGACTACTACCTTAATGGGTCTCTGCCAAAATTTCGGTAGCTTAATAGTCTGCCGTCTCTTCCTCGGTCTGTTCGAAGCTGGTATGTTCCCAGGCTGCTTCTATCTCCTTGCCATGTGGTACGTCCGCTCAGAATCACAAAAGAGATACTCTTTTTTCTTTGCCTCCACTACCCTCGCTGGCGCCTTTGGCGGTCTTTTGGCTTCTGCTATTGGACTCATGGATGGTAAGAGAGGTATGCATGGCTGGCGTTGGATCTTCATTCTCGAGGGTATCGTGACTTGCCTCGTTGCCTTCGCTCTTTACTTCCTTATTGTCGACTTCCCCGAGGACGCTAAGTTTTTGAGCGCTAACGAGCGCACATATATAAAGACTAAGCTTGCTCTCGACGTGGGAGATTCGCATAGAACGAGAAAAACAACACTGGCAGATGTCGGTAAGGTTTTTAAGGACTACAAGCTGTACTTGGTCGGCTTTATGTACTTTGGTCTCATTGTCCCTTCCTACGGCTATGCCTACTTCGCCACTACTATTATCAACGAGTTTGGATATGGCAAGATTGAGACTCAACTTCATTCTGTTCCTCCTTGGGTCGCAGCCTGTGGACTTTGCATGATTTCAGCAACCTTTTCCGATCGCTTAAAGCACCGTTACGCGTTTACGGTTGTACTAACTCTTATAGCCATTGCTGGCTTGGCTATGCTTTTGGGAATCAGAGAAAATGTTCATGCTAAATACGGTGCTCTTTTTCTTATCGCTTCCGGTTTGTATTCAGCGATGCCTGTTATTGTTTGTTGGACAACAACAAACTTTGGAGGGCATCTTCGACGCGGCGTTGGAGCAGGCTGGCAAGTAGGTTTCGGAAATATCGGTGGTATCATTGCGACATTTTCCTTTTTGCCCGCTGATGCGCCTAGGTATGTCAAAGGATGTGGCCTCGGTATTGCATTCGCTGGCCTGTCTATGATTTCTTGTGCTTTATATTTGTTTGCTATTAGACGCGAGAATAGAATGCGCGATCGAGGTATAGGTCTCGAGGCTTGGGAGAAAATGGACGATGAAGACAAAGTCTTTGCTGGCGATAATAGTCCTTTCTTCCGTTATAATTATTAATTTCCCATTTGTTTTCTGTATAAAAGTTGCATCTACTTCATTGTTTTTTTGCTCTGCCTCTAGGACCATTGCGGTATTCGTGCATGTTTGTTGGTCACTTGCTTATACTTGTACATGTTTAATTAAAAGTTTCATTCCTATATTAGCTAAATTCATCAACTAGCGACATGTAGAGTAATGCTATCGGAATGATAGTTGATTATAAAGAGCTCTATCTACTCTCTTTCGCGACGTTTTCGTTTCTTAGGACCTACCAACCCTGCAGATTCTCTCTCAATATCCATAATAGCCTCCCTTCTAGCTGCAGACACTGGCTGCAGCCAGTTTTTAATTACATCAGCTTCCCGCACGCCTTCGTACTTCTCCATCTCTCTCCCAACGCGCTTTTCAATCGCTTGAATTCTAACAACGTCATTCTCAGTGACAAAAGACACACTCTCGCCCTGTCTTCCGGCACGAGCAGTACGACCGACCCTATGAATGTAATCATCGGCGTCTGCGGGAATGTCAAAATTAATTACCATCTGCACTTGCGGAATATCCAAACCACGACCAGCGACGTCAGTAGCCACAAGAACCCTTGCTGCCTCAGCTCTGAAGCGATTCAGCGAATCTATACGCTCTCGTTGTGGTAAGCTTGAGTGTAGTGAGGTTACCCGTATGTCCATAGCGCGAAGAATTCTTCTCAAAACCTCAGCTGTTGCAGTCCTGTTGACAAACACAATAGCTGATTTTTTTTCGTTCACTGGTAGAGATAGCAGGGATACAAGGTACGATTCGCGCACATGACTCGGAAGAAGAATATAACTTTGAGCTAAACTGTCGGGAATTGAAAATTTTGTTTCAGATTGAACTTCATGAAGAAATACTCGATGCTTTGACGCTTCTTTAAGCTGGTACACAGCAGGTGTGATTGTGGCCGTAAACAAAAGAGTTTGCCGTTCTTTTCCCTTTGCAGCGACACCCATACATGTTTCCAAATCGGGCGCAAATCCAGGAGTTAGCAAACGATCAGCTTCATCCAGTACTAAAAACTTGATTCTTCTCAGTCCAGCAATAGCTTCTTCGCCACTGCTTCGAATATGATCCGCTAGTCTGCCCGGGGTAGCAATAACAACGTGAGGACGCCTTTGTAACGCGATACCCTGCTCCATCATATCCATACCTCCAACTACAACAGCCTGTTTCAAATTCATAGACGAACCAAGGGCAGAAAATTGTTCAGATATCTGCAACGCAAGCTCTCTTCAAGCATATAAATGTTAGCCGTAATTTAAATGCAGAGAAGGTATACAGATTGATAAAATACCTTGTTGGAGTCAATATCAGAGCAAATACACCAAATGGATCCTCCGAAAACTTTTGTAGAATTGGAGCAGCAAATGCTATTGTCTTTCCTGATCCAGTCCGAGCTCCTCCAATACAGTCCCTGCCTATTTGATATAATTAGTACCTATTCCACGCAGAGCTGTGACCTCAAGAGACGATAGATGTTTGCAAACCTTTTAGAACTTCCGGTATACATGCTACTTGAATTTGAGACGGCCTCCGAATCGCCATAGCATTAAGCGCCTCTACCAGCGATTTCGAGAGGCCAAGCGATTCGAATGATGGTCCTTTGTGGGCGGACATCGTGACAGCTGGATTCAGATATAAAAATAATACAGTATCTATTCCGGTACGAAAAGCTTAGTAGTCCACTTATTTCTCTATACGCGTATGAGGTTGATTATTATTTCAAAAAGGATGCTGAAGCTGGCCTAATTTTTTTGGTTTTGGTGTCTTTTAACCTTTTCTGGGCCTTTGGGAGTTTTGATAAAACACGCCGCTCCCTAAAGAGAGTATAAATCACGTGACTGAAGGTTCATCTGCCGCGCAGAGGCTCCTCCTCCACGTTATTCCACAGTAACAGTGCACAAAGATCTCCATCACTGGTAACGATTCATCATTTTGACGGTAGATTGTCGGAACTGAATAGTTAATTTACAGTGCATTAACAAGACTGGAGCTTTTTCATTTTCTTAACTATAAGTTAATTGATTACAGCAGCGAAAGAACTAGAAAGATTATACTCAACATGGTAAGAAGTCAGCATACCCACAGACTCAATATATTATGCTAACCTAAAGTCAGTCAATGAAAATCATCCCGTCTGCTCAGTATGCATCCACGGTTCCAAAGCCAGATGTTGTGAGAGCACACATTCCTGCTCTTCGCGATCACATCGTAGCAGGCAGTGCACCTTCGCCAATGGCCGATGGTCTCAATGTCGCGAACGAAGGCGGTCATCCTCTGCAATCACATCTTAAGAGTTGGGATCAAACTCAGCACGACATGAAACTGGAACATTTAAGGAGATTATTTGGTGCACATGAGCCTGTCAGACGAGTCATGGAATTAGAAGCTTGCAAGGAGAGTCTCCCGTTCTACCCAGAAGTATTGAAGCGGGCGGATTTGGTTGCGACTAACGGTGCCCCTGGTGCTCGTCTGGATATTGCGCAGGAAATTCTTATGGGTCGAGATGAAATTGTCGATTGGGAAGATGTATATGGAGGTAAATGTCAATCATTCAAAATACCGATATTTATCTACAATCACTAATTGTTTATTTTTTAGGCACGGAATCAATGCCACTGGATTTCCATATCGACTTAGAGCGACAGATGCGCATGTGAGGGGAAGTTAGTATTTTTCCATGATCTGTTCATTTGCGTGAGTAAGTAGGCAGAAGACCGAATAATATACTTGGCTATATCCTTTATGCCCAAGGGTGTAACCTAAACAAAACTGAAAGCAGAATGTAAAAAATATCAAAATAAAAAGGGAAACCCAGTCCGGCAACTCCGAAGACAAAACAAATAGTGACTGTGTGTACTTTTAAGGGCACAACCGCAACTACACATCTGAAAAAATTGGAAGCCATGCCAAGCAAGACCCAGCCCCGAATTACATAAAAAGCATTAATCCCAACCATGTTGTAACACAAACGCATATCGACAGAAAAATACAAAATACAAAAAAACGACAAAAAAAAAACAAAGAGCAGACCAAGCAACTATGCATGATGGGAAAAAATAAGCTCAACATTATTTTTAGAGAATAATGCATCCGCAGCCGGGCGAGTGCGCCTCGGGAGGTGCCTCAGCGCCAAAAGAGGCCGCGGTGGGGGCGTCCGGAGCACTCATAGTATTAGTGCGACTCGCAAAATCATGGCTAGGATTGCGACTGCGACGAGACGAACGTACAGCATCAGCAGCAGCGTGAAAACTAGACCGTGATTTAGCGGGCTGAGGAACTGGCACTCCTGCTATCGATACCGGACGAACAGACATATGCAGCACGTTGAACGCATTTGAGCGGGCGAGTTGCGACTCTAGATCCAACGTTAGATATCTGCGTAAATTCAGTCATATGAAGGTACAATACCACTCAAGGAGTCTTTATCCTGCAGCAATCGACCAAAAGTTATCAATCGAATAAAGTCGGCGGTCGACGGCCGTTCGCCCCAGTCTGCGCGAAAGATGTTAGCATGACGACCTGGTCATCCCCCGGCACAAAGCAGTTCGCAGCGCATACCATCTTCCCAGTCGGAAAATATGCATCTCTTCAGCGTGGCTACCGACAGCGACTCCGGATCGCAGGCACTGAGGGAATGCGCGGCCAAATAGTCGCGATCAATGGTAAGCGCGTGACGGACGCCGGAGACGAGAAGCAGCGACAGACGCAGGGGCTCCACAGCAGTCTTGTCGGGATCTATCGCAGAAGAGTCCAGCACGGCGACCATCTGGATAGCTTTGTCGTCTCGAGTTTCTCGTGCTGGCTGTTGCTGCTGTTCGGTCAGACAAGCCTGTGGAATCAGTGGTATGGCTCCCGCTGCGAAGTATGCGATTATGCGCCACTCAGCCTCACCTGCATGATGTAAGAAATCTATTGCGATTACTCATCACTTGAATGGGCATGCCTACTGTTTGCATGGTATATCTACGCTCTGTCGTTATTGTCTTTTCGCTTTGTAGTCATCTTTATTACTTAAAAACCTGCTAGCAAACAAACGTAAGAACGCTAAAGCGACAGAGCAAGCTTAGTACACCTCTACCCGTTCTCTTAAAGAAATACTATGCTAAAACACAATTGCAGCCTTGATCGCACTCTTGTTGCGCATAGCTTCCAGGCACTCTTCCCATTGTTCAAGCCTGAAGGTCTTATTGACAATGCCTCCAACCTTAACCTTAGGCTTTGGCCCGTCAAGATAAGCTATGGCGGTAGGAAACATGTAGGTCTCCGAGAAAGATCCAATGATTGTGATCTCATCGCCAACTAAATAAAAATTGCAGTCAGTATATAAAAACAACCAAAAATCAATCATTGTCTAAATGCCATCGGATCTTCTTACAGATTTTGCTGGGGGACCAGCTGACACGGACGGAATTACTATAAACGCCATACACAACAAGCTTTCCTCCGCGACGGACGTAGTTGATTGCGTCTTCCAGAATCTTTTGGCTACCAGTTGCCTCAACGACAATGTCAAATCCGTACTTGTTCTCATCTTTCAGTTTTTGGAGCTGAGCTGCGGGATTCTGGCGATCGAGCTCGATATAGACGTCGGCAGCATCAAGCTTTTTAGCCAGAGCCATTTTTGATCCCGCGTTGGCGGCCAAAACGACATGGCAGCCACCGTTGTTGCGTAGCAGTTGTGCCAGAACAAGACCGGTAGGGCCAGCACCAAACATCAGCACGCTCGATCCAATGTCTGGGCGAATCTTTTCGAGTCCGTGAGCAGCGCACGAGGCAGGCTCCAAAAGAGTGGCATCAACGGGTGATAGGTGAGTGATCTTGAACACCTTTCCAGCAGGGTATGCACAGTACTCAGCGAAGGCACCGTCCACTTTACAGGAAAGTTAACAAAATCAATTGCTACGAGACGGGAAACACGGGATACGTTTAGGAAGACTTACTAGTGACACCGTGGGCGCTGAAGTTCTCGCAAAGCAGAGCTTTTCCGCGACGACAGTAGAAGCACTCTCCACAAAGTTCCGAGTTGTCGGCAACAACACGATCGCGGAGTTTGAAGTCCTTGACATCTTTGCCAATGGCAGCGACCGAGCCGACGACCTCGTGGCCGGGGATGAGAGGGAAGCGGGCAATGAACTCACCCTCGTGAATGTGCAGGTCAGTGCCGCAAACCCCGCAGGCGTCGACCTTGATGAGAACGTCGTTGTCGCGCACAACTGGAAGGGGAACATCGTGGACAGCGTGAACCTTTGGCTTCTCGTAGCTGTGATAGAGAGCATGTTAGAGCAATTGCGCAAGCAGGTGAGAAGGTCACGCACCGAAGCGCCTTCATGGTGTTGGGGAGAGCGATGGAGGCCATTGTAGAGAGAAGTTGTGTATTTGGTAGGCTAATTGACCGGGCAGAACAGAGAAAGGAGCAGGCGCAGGAGCAGGCGCAGGCGCAGGAGGGCGCACCGGGGTCTTATGTACCTGCATACGCCATGACGTAGGCCCTGTGAACGTGCTTCTGAGATCGCCAGTCGCCCGTCACCCTTCCTGCCATGCAACACTCATTAAACGTGACAAGGCTCCGGTCCGGTCGCCAAACAATTCACAGTGCTTACACTCTGTCCGTCTCTTTGCCGCGCTTGTCGGCGAGTCCCGGTCGACAGTGAACCGAAAAGCGACCTGCCGTGCGGGACAACACTTAGCTGTAGATCTCTGCGACGGTGCGAGCCGCGCGCATTTGCTTGCCGAGATGCGCATCGGGATGAGTCCCCACAACGATGCCCCTTCACTCGCGTTCTCCCTCTTTGGCAAGAATATTCTGAGGAACGCAATATACCGCGCAGTTCTTCTGGAAGCCTTGACTGTGCCAATGGCCCAAATTAAGCTCTAGCTTTTGAAACCGAATACAAACCCATTGTTCCCCAACTCCGAGACATATATAAGCAACACCCCTGTTTCCGAGCCGGCTCCAAAATTCACTTGCTCTAATCGGCCATCCCAACCAACCCGATTCTCGCAAGTACTACAGAATCTCTTTTCGAAAATATTGCAGAGTCGATCTTGCAAATGAGCGTTATATCTGTAGCCGATAAACGATAACCATCTTGAAATACTTGGGATGTTGAACTAAGACTACCAAATCTCCTGTGTCTTTCAGCAATATCTCTTCACAAGACTTGCTAGTTGATCAAATTGAAAGTGCTGGACTGCATTATCTAGTTCTCATCAATTTTATAAATAATTCTGGCAATGCTCACATTACAGCGGGCCGCCATTTCGTAAGGACCAATAGACTCAGTCAACCACAAGAGAAGAAAATAAAGTAATACTTTGCACTCTAAATTTGAAATAAGCACAGTGTATGCCAACGGAATACGAGATTATGATCTGTATTTTTTTTCCTCATTGTGATATGCATCTGTACAAGATATAAACAAACTTACAGTTGCAAATATACAGCTCCATATGAGTTGATCACATATAGTTGATATCACGCAAATACTAAACAAACCATTCAGAGCCTCCGTAGAGGCATAAACTCCCTGTTGTTCTCTCCGGCTCTTGTATCAACACTACACCAGCAGCCAGGCTCAGTAGGATTATTACAGTTCCATTACGATCAAGACAGGCGGCTTTTGATTATCCCGGGCCAAAATGAAAGTGGATGGTGCTGAAATTTACGCCATCAACAGATGCGTTTAAGAGATTAAGATTAGTACTACTGTTAAACTTTCTTTGATATTATTGCTATTATTTTCAAAAAATACTATTCTCATTGCCACTGCTGTCTTTAAGAACATGCTTTCTTGCATACGCACCATATTTATAGCAAAGCGTATCAAATGGTTTACTGACTTGAAAAGCTGTTTTATCAATCAAATAAAACGTCCTAATCAAGCATGATTCCTTCGATTAATACCATAAATACTACCTGTAACATTCCAAAATATGAGCCTCACTAGTAGTCAATTTTTGATTATAAATGAACCGAAAACATGAGAAGACCTCATGGATGTCAACAATCTTCAGACAAGGCGAGTATTGGATTAGATTTCAGCCAATACACTAAATCAAATAATGGAAAGAAGATGTGCCTCAGTTATGTAAAATTATGCAGCAATATCAGGTACTACAAATTGTAGTCTAACAGCGAGATTGAGCCCCAAAAATCAGTGAGATGAAGTCTGCTTGAAAATCACAGCAAAAAACTAATCTCGTTTTTGGAACAAGCTATTAGCGATAATAGGTCCGGAAAGATAAAGCGTTGCAAGCTAGGAGTTGGCACCAGCTACAATGCTTGAGGAACTAGAATGTTACAGTCACTGTAAAAAAGAAACACATCTATTGTATAGAAATTTGAAACCAAGCACATCAAAGAAGCTGAAAACTGCCTCTATTCGAGATCGGGAAACATGAAACATTACATCGACCGAATAATCAATAACCAATGAAGTAAGTGTAAGATTATGAAGTGAAAGTACAAATCTTTGAAACTCACAGACAACGATAAGTGACGTAGTAGCATGCATTAGAAATCAGACAAAACCAATGTGTCTGTGACCAGATAGTACTGAGGAGCTTGAGCCATACGCGATTAGAGACAAGTCAGCGAAGCAGGTTTCTGATGAATTTATCTGTGATAATGGATACTTGGTAGCTCTAATTAAAAAAAAAGTAATTAATAACGCCTAGCCATTTATAAGATAGAACGAAAATTTTGAATATGACTCTGTATGGTAGACAACAATGCAGAAAACATCATGATCAAGGATATGAGAGCTTTGTTCCAACCATTTGAGGCAGCCACAGATAAATAGTCCCGCTCAGAATTACTCGAGCATGGAGCAATTGAAGCAAGTCCTTAATGGGAAAGCAAATTATTATTATAGAGAGAGGCGTCTCATTAATAACTGCTAGTCATCTATGTCAATATGATTTAGCCAGAACCTTCTCGTATTAGCAGAAAACGGCTGGCACAGGAAATTAGTACGAAGTTGTAGTCCTCCAAATAGTTTTCAATTTTTTTTCTTACATAGTTGGGCTCCTTAAGCTGCAAAAAGCGGCATGTGCTTCTACAAGTTTTTGCTTTGGTCTTCTCAAGCTAGTCATGATTAATTTTACCCGCGTAAAAGTCGTGCTCTCCATCCAGACTGCAGCTCATACAATTGCTGATACTTCACCTTCTATTCTCATTTTAAATATTCACACTATCATATGCGCTAGGGTACATGGTAAATGGTGGAGCCCAACAGTTGATCTAGCTCAAGTTTCTGTTTCTGCTGCTGCATCATCGCTTCAGTGCCCAAAAGAAGGCAGTAGAGTTTGAAAATATTCCTGGACATGAATGAAATATTAAGACATTGCAGTGAACAAACACCGGCTTACTAGCTTTTATTAGGCTGGTGGATCTCACTGGTGTTGGCACAAGGGTCTGGCAGTTGAGGAAGGAGCTTGTTGGCTTCAAAATAGGACTCTATGGTTTATGATATATAGGTGTTGGTAGGCCAACGGGCGAAACTGGGTTTTAGTGAAACTGAAAATGATGATGCAACAACTGAAGATGATAATGCAGCCATAGCCCCGGCTTACTCAATTGGGTGAAGCTTTGACAAATGGCATTAATACTTCCTAATTTGCCACTAAGAGAAATATTGAGACATTGATTTAACAAATATACCAGCAGATAGCCCATTTTTTGAGACGTGGGGTTAAGTATTAATGGTTAGTTTTGCTTTTAAAATGCTTAATTTTCAGGTTTTTTATATTAAGTCTTTTTTCTAGAATTGGTACAAGTTGAAGGGGATATGTTTAGTTTTGCTATGAAATTGCCATATCCGCAAAGGATGCATGCATGCGTTTAGTTATAACAATGATGTCAATAAAAATAGAGATTCGTCGCAAGCATAATCTCATAATTATATTGGTACTTTTGTAATTTATTTTCACATCTGGTTTCTTAATCTGGATATTATGAATCAGAGTGTTCTAGTTGTTGTTTATAGTGATCCAATTATTGAGTATGCCTAAGACTTGGCATTTATGCTGGAATCTAATATTTATTTAGTGACTGTGGTTTTTTGATATGTGAGGCTGAGTGAAAGGATTTTTTTTTTAATCTATTTTTAAATGATGATCTATTCTTTTGTGTACCTCAGTGAATATTTTTTACATCTATCCAGTTATGCAGTCCGACTGGATACAACTTTTAAGTGATAGGAAGCATGGACTTCAACACTGATTCAGAGTAATTAATTTCTTCAAAAAGCCCATCACTCTCGCTTGATTCTTCATATATTTCCATGTTTTCTTCACTAGATGCTAGTTCACTTTTTTAAATAATGTCTTTTTCTTTATTTTTAAAAGCAATCCATATTTATAGTACTGAGAAAGTGGAGAGCCACTTTTTCTTTCAGTACAGTACCTCCCCACAAGTTGCACATTGACAGTTTCCTGCCCTCCTCCACCACAATACAGCCTAGATTATTAAGTCTAGTTTATCACAATGCAACATGTTTCTGAATATAATTCTGCATGGGCTAATCCTCCGCCACACCCACATCATAACTTAAATCTAATCCTAACTCTATCTGGGTTACTGGCCCTTCTTTCAAATGAGAGGCAGCTGTAGAAGACTCTGATGGATTATTAAGAGTTCACTCGCAAGTCATCCTACCGTTTGTTACATTCAGGAGAAAGAGGAAAACGCGATAAGATTAAATGTGTTGATGAAAATACAATAGGACTACAGATGACGAAGTTATGAGTGAAATGAGAATATCAGTATCGACGACGTGGCACAGCATGTGGCTGAACAGATGCTGAGCCACAAGTGAGCCGCTCCTTTGAAGAAGCTGAGCAACCCGGACTTTGATATCCAAAACATAGATCTGAGTGAAGTAAGCTGAATAACTATTTTTACAGCAGGAGTTAATGCCCTGAATGAATAATTGAAGATTTGGATATCCAAGATAGGAATTGATCTTTATTGAAATAGC